>JACN01095311.1:0-15506 GCA_000787155.1 Scartelaos histophorus | reverse complement strand
AATACAAAAAAAATGTTTGTTTTTTTTGTTAATGCAGAGGAAAGTATATTTAAAGGTGAATTACAGAACTTATTTAGTAGAAACACTCTGGATTTAGTCACTCAAGGTTGGCATTTTGAGTAATGAAAAGACAAACTTTTAAATCCAGTGGAGAAGGGTCTTTGTTTAGTTGCCGCTGCTGCTTGGCACTGCACTGTAAATCAATTACACAGGAGCTAACAAAATAAATGAGTATCTAAAATTGTACTTCATTACCAAATGCAGGGGGAACTCAAAGGAAGAGATTAAGACAAGAACAGTTAAGACAAAGTGTTTCACTTTAAGTTGACTATAAAATGAGAAAAAAAGGTTTTAAATAGACAACAACACAAAAAGTGCCAGACAAGCACTTTGACTTGTTCTGCTGTGTAAAGCCCATGTTTGTGGTGTGGACAAAGTGTTATCGTGATACTAAAAGTTCAAACCAATTTCAATACTAAGGAACAGATTTGATACCGATGCTGATATTACAATGACAATTAAACACTCTTCCTACAGACAATAAACTATGACTTTCAAGATTAAATCATTGTATTTCTTCTATATTATCATGTGGTCTTACATCTGTGGAATCGCTCACTTGTCCAGGTTGGTTCCATAACTGTCCATTTGGTCTTATATTTGTTCTGATACAGCCCAAAATCATTCAGGAAAGGTTAATTTCATCATGTGAATGTGACTTTTTAGTATTAATACTTGCTCAAACAAGTGCAATAAATGAAAATAAATGAAATGAATGAAATACCTAGTTAATACTAGTTTAAGTATCAATTAGTATCTGATTTTCAGTACTTTTGACAACCCTAGATTGGCCAAAAATGGGCTCACAGGTTTACACCAGGTTCTTCACATACAATGTGTCAAAAACAGGGAAATAAAACACAACCAAAAACACAGCCATATAATACAATTCACAGTGGCTGCTTGCACAAGTATACAACAGGTTTCACAGTTTAAAAATAAAAGTGCTATATAAAAATCCAAATATTGCCTGCAGTCCTGGTGACACAAAGAACAAACAATAATCAATGGAATGCTTTTCATTTCAATACCAGAACGAGGATTTAGTCTGATGTGCTCATTGTTAGACAAAGGAAAATAAATGTCTGGAAACTAGACTGAAATAGTTTCTAAATACATAATGCTTGAAGGCCATGCAGTAGATTAGAGCCGCACAGTGACAGAACACACGCTCCGCCATGTTGGTTCTGCTGCGAGGTTAAACAGAAAAGAAGAATTGACTCACGCTATGCTATGTTCTGCTTTCTTTGTTTAATTTAGGCTAAAACTAGATTAGCAACACGACTTTATTTGGAGTTTATGAGCAACATTGAATACACCCACCCAGGGACATGATTAACTGCAAGCCCTAAAAGGCAAGACTTCATTAAGAGAGGAGAATGACCATATTTCAAACAGCAGGCTGAGTCTATAAAGCAGATTTAGCTTAAATGTCACCATAACTGCAGGCAACCACATCATCAGTAGTCCCACACAGAGAGAGCCGTAACATGCCTTAGTTCATCAGAGGGGAGTTATAATAATGACTATTGTTCATGAACTGCCGTAAAAGTCACATAAATGACACAGAAATGGCCTGTTTGTTCTTACTTTGAGTTCAAATGGAGCGTCATACTCACATTATAATAACTTTAACAAATAAGTTATTATTATCTTTTTTTGGCAGCCAACATTCCTCAAATTTGTCCAAAAAACTCATGGTGCATTCATGTGAGACTGCACACACCAACATACTGATAGATGGAGATGTATCTGGGCTCATACAACCAAATGAAATGCAAACAAAAACCTGATACCATCTTAAGTGTCCACTACTCTATGCCAAATAATATATACATATAACACCAACAGAGAACATAAGCATTATTTATTAAAGTACAGAAAAAAGTTGACTTAAATAAAACACATACTGACAGATTAAGAGACATTTGGAGAAATGAGAGATATCACATAATTGTTGCTGGTGCACTGTTTTCTGAGAGATTTGGTTATTGATCAAATTATATCCATTTAAACTTATTTAAATGAAATGTTTGTAATAATAAGATGAACTGAAATAGATAAAAACAGGACAATAAATTAAATAAAGTTAAACAAAATTAAATAGGCGAATATTGTCACAATATCAGTTATAAAAATATAGATATCTTACAGTTAGGAGTTTTAAGGGCGTTTACAGTTTATTTTTGTTAAAAGCGTTTGAATTTAAAATAATGCTCCCTCACTTTGGAGGGTGTTTAGGAGCTCTTGCCCTTCCTACACAGGGAAAGGCAATTCACAGACTTAAAAAGGAGAGAAAGCTCTGGGTTTGCCTTCCTGTTTTACAGCAAAATGAACCATTGTCATTTAAATTATTCATTAAATACATACATTGTCTTCTGGGCAGAAGTACAGCAGGAGCAGACAGCGAAAGCTGGAGAGAGGTGCAGGTCGGACCATGTCTCATGCTGCTAAGAGTGGGCGTTAGAGAGGTTTTTCACACTTCTTATCTGTTATGTAACAAATGTTAACATATTAGTAGCTATCTTCTCTGCAGAAGTATTCAGATCCTGTGTTAAACATGGTCCGACCAGGGCTCCTTCACTCCGGGCAGTGGGTGTGTGTGGTTACTCAGCTGACCGCCTCCTCTTGCTGCTGATGCTGCGGAAGTTAAACGGTCTCATCTTCATCTCCACAAAGGGAATGGAGAACTCATGGCCTTTCCAGTGGTACCAGTTAATCCCCTGCACACAACAGACACAAGTCACATAAACAGAGCAGGAGTTTCTAATGAGGGGAAATGTCATATATTTAATAAAAATAGGATTTAGAAGTTGTTTCATAAGTAATGCCTAGTTTAATTTAATGACTATATTCTTGAGAGCTGCAGGAAAATGTCGCAATTACAGAGATGTTCTTGGAATGGTAATGCAGTTTGAAGCAGACTCTTTAGAGCGACTTCTCCTTCTGTCAGATGTAAGTTTCTCAGTACAAGTCTATCCAGCTCCTCTCTCAGTTTCTGTCATCAAAAGGCAGCTCGAGCTACAGTGGTGGAGACGCACTGATGCCTGACAGCCTTAAAAGTTGAGCCAATCATCGCCTCACAACACCTCAGTCTATCAGAGCTTTTCAGAAACACTACTGAGAACTGCAGCCTGTCATTTTCAATAAAGACCAGGGAGCCCATATTTATTGATCTTTTACAGAAGAACTGTCGCTTTTCAATACAGTTTATGTTTGTACAGAGTGCATGAGCAGCACACAGCAGCAGAGAAGAAGCCTATCAAGTACTAACTTATGTACAAAGTATTAGTATTACAATATAAAGTGTATTGGGTCAAATATTAATCAAGTAATTGTAAAGCATACTTTAGTTATAAGCCCCTTTGAATGCAATCGTACAGTTGCAATTCATCCAATATTACTACTCCCATTACCAAGCATTACAGTTACAACAAATACTTTTAGTAACTATAGTTATTGCTACTCTAAAACCTTCATCTACTATAATATTTATGACACATGCAGGATAAATGCATTTGAATAACACTGAAATATAATAAATACAAACACATATTTGAGAAAATTTGACCACAACTTTATTATCAAAGCCACTGGCCTTGCTGGAGAAGGAGAGTCTAAGGACAGGAGATGCTGGGACTATTATCCATTTGCCTGCTTGTTATTGGACATTCTGTATTTTTCTTATTCTGCTTCATTCTCTGACATCTCTGTTTGCTAAATTAACAATTTTGTGAAGTCCGGCGAGATAACTATTGTTGTGATTTTGGGCTATGCAAAAATAAATTGAATTGAATAGGAACATAGTAACAAAAAATAATATCTCCTTTGAGGAAACATACAGACAGACAAACATTTAACTGTATAAAACAGAGTTTCGCGGGCTTACCTGGCTGTGTCTGGACTCCCCATATTTGCCGTTGAGGTTGGCCCGGTGGCAGTTCTTGTACCACCAGGCCCCTTTGTAGGACAAGGCACAGTTTGTGACAGCAATATCGTTGTCTCTGTCTTTAGTGGAGAAAGGCCGGCCCTGGTGGTAGCTCAGAGAGTCCCCTGCGATCAAAGGCACAAAGTTAAACTCTGAAGGGAGTGGTGAGTAAACATTTGTGTGGAGCCGCAGTGAATAATAGTGCGATGAGGGGATTTAAATGGACAGGCAGGAAGGAGATTGAGAGGCAGAGAGGGTCCTGCTGCAGCTTCTCTGAATGTATTTAGGCTGAGAGAATTAGAATGATAAACATGAGCGGTTGACAGGTAATTCTGGCATATGGTCATGTTGACAGGCGAAATATGGAGGAGCTTGAAAGAGAGAGGGAAAGATGGAGAGAGGAGAAAATCGGGCGAGGAAAAGACGGAAAAAGAAGATGGAGAGAGCAGAAGATGGAAAGAGGAGAAGACAGAGTGAGAGGAAGATGGACAAAGCAGAAGATGGAGAGAGGAGAGGAGCTTTGGCAGATGGCAGAGAGATGATGGAACAATATTTGAGGTAAAGATTCTGACACATGAATACTCTGTCCTTCCTGATATGAAGTAACAGCACAAAGTTTTTATATAGAGCCCTATAGCGGCCTCACACTGAGAAGAGCGCATATAACGACGGGTACCTGCAGTGCCGTTGTACTCTCCTATTCTGAGCTTGTAGAGGTTTCTGGCGTCTCCAATTGAGAATTTGTCATAGTTTGCGTAGACTGACTCCTGCCCATCCTTCATGTCGATTCTGAGCTCGTAACGGCCTTGAGCGGCGATCCTCTGGATGTTGTCCAAACCTGCACATAAATAGACATGCACATCGTTTCTATAACAATTCCATCAACACGTGAAAAACACCATTTGTATATACAGCAGAATTACCTTTTGCTATGTCTCTTTGTTAATTTAGCAAAGTCTAAAAATATTGACAAAGTTGTGGATTCGTTTTGAATAAAATGCACCAATTATGGCCAAGTCCAGTATGGTTATTTTGATATCTGATATTTGCCAATAACAATCCATAGCAATTACCATAAAATTATATTAAACTTTACAAATGAGGAAAAAAAGCATGCATACAGTTTTAATACACCACTGAATCTCCAAAATAGTCTTTTTCCTGATGTTTCTTGGCGTTCTGAAATATGCCATTGTCATTTGCATAGCAGGGTTAAATGAAAGTCTTTATTGGATTGTAGATACTTGGCACTCAATTTAGTCAATTCCGCCGCTTCCCTCGCAAATGTCACATACTGCGCTTTTCTAAGAGCAGCGTACTTTTACAGTTTATCTTTGAAGCAGCAGAAACACACACACAGCTGATAAGGTGCAGCTCCCTGACCTGTGTGAGTGGACAGCATTCACTATCAGATTACAAGCTCCTATCAGGAAATATGTGCCCTCTCCTGCTCAACCCTCTGTATCGAAATATTGTACAGCGTAGTAGTTTCTAAACCCCAAGAAAATGTAAGTAAAAATCTGGGCAGGGAGCTGAGGACCCACTCTGCTGTGAGCTGTGGATATAGTGATAACATCTACAATGTCCAAAAAGCGCTGGAGAAACTATTAAATAAAATAACTTCTTAACTTTATTTTCAGCCATTAGGTTCAAATTGTCTTTGTCTGTTTTTGTTAGGCATTTTAGTAGCTCTTCTTTGTATTGATACACTGATATATTTTGTATTTTTTGTACCCTATTTCTATATTTCTAATTTGTACTCCAACATACTCCATACAAAAGCGGACTGTAGTTCTCTTGACTACAGTCTGACTATGTGGGCACTTTCAAATTAAGTTAATCAAATTTCAAATAAATCAAGTTAACAATGTACTCAAATAGAAAAGCATCTGTACAGTAGCACAATTATTTTTATTAAGGTAAGGTAAGGTAAGGTAAACTTTATTGTCCCGAAGGGGAAATTTGTCTTGGGCACTTTATTGTCCCGAAGGGGAAATTTGTCTTGGGCCACAGTGCCACACAGCTGCAAAACATAAACACATACACAACAGTCAGCCATAAGGTTCGATCTCTACCGAGTCTCTCTGTTCATTTCATTGCACTTTGTCCATTTTATCATACTAAAGAATAAATAATTTAACATGTAATAGTTACAATGCAAAATCTATAAAAATCCGATCCACTGTTCACACTCCATAAATACAAATGATGCTTGCTTATAAATAGGAGATTAAAAACCAACAATGCAACATACAAAAATGAAATTTCATATTGGAATAGCAATGAAAACAAATAAGTAAATTATTCTGGATTTTACTGTTTTAATCTGTGCCTTATTTCTGCTTATGTATCTGCATGTAAAGCACTGTTAAAAGAAAAATGCTATATCTATTATCATTTATATATCGTCACCTTCCTAATCGCCTAAGTCACTTTTTGCCTAACTTTACTTTGCCATAATTTATGCCATAATTTCAGTTTTGGGGGGAGTTTTTTGTGTTTCCTGAAAAACCTGAAAAAATGACTTATGTGATTATTTTAGGAAAGTGTCGATATATTTGCATGCCTTATTGAACACCAGTCTCTTGATATTTTTGCTACGTAGTTTGAATTTATTATTACCAATAATACTTTTGCCCTTTGTTATTATAATAGGTTATGATCTGTGAGCTACTGTGTCCAAATCATTTCACTTGTGGATCAGTAAAGTTTGTCTAACTCTAAAACTCATTTTGAGAAAGTTTTGCAAACATGCACACAATTGTACATTTGTTCCTCTGCGTCGCTGCACCAAGCTGACATTGGTATTAGATGTGAAACAAGCCGGGGTCACTCAACAGGAAAAATACATCACCCCAGAGCCGCTATAAAACTGCCCATTCCCTAAACTGTGTCAGATAATTGTGCAAGCTTAATTTCCATATCCTTTACTGCAGCTGCCCGGCGGTTAAGTGGCTCTTCTTGCTGGGCCCTATGAGAGGAGATGATATTGATGTTTATGGTTTCCTGGATCGCTGTAGCGTGTGCGATTAGCTAAATGTGTAATAGCGCCTGGGGGCTGGACAGTGACCCCATGTGGAGGGAGAGGTGAAGGTCGCGGGCAGTAGCTCTTCACTGGTCATCCGCGTGACATTAGCTCGCACGCTCTGTGTAAAGACTGCACAGATTCTTCAAACAGTCACACCGCGGGCAATAAGGACATGCTAAAGTGGCATCCGTGGACCATATAGCAGCTCAGTACTTTTCATGTGTCACTGGGGTCTGTATGTTATGTAATGGAGGGGGTATAGAAGTGTGATGTCGTATACAGGCTATTGAAACTCAACGATAAAGAAACATGGCCACAAAATCTATATTTTTTCAGCTTTTTTCAGTAAGAAAGACAGTATTTTAGTGTATTTCTTATATCAGTTGCTCTTCTTTCGCATACTCTGGGAAGGCAACTCTTGGTTATATAGCAATAGATAGATTTTTTTTTTCAAACAGTGAGATTATATAGGCTCAGATTACCACACCATACTAAAGTAAAGCTGCACTATGTAATTTTTCTGGAAGGATCTAATGTCTGTTTTTGTCCACCTGCTTTTGCTTGGAATGTTCCACAGTATGGCATTAATCCTTTGTTCAGTTACAGGTCTGTTTAATGCTTCTTGAAAATTACCTTGAAATTGCCTCTCCACAGTATTGAGCTGCCACTTGGCTGGTGGCATCAGCTGCACATCTGTACAGAAATAATGATTCTGTGGAGCATTCTAGGCAAAGCAATAACATCTGAATGGAGACAAGCAGGTAACGGACTCTCACTGGAAAAGTACTGTTTTTAGTAAATAATTTCCTAGTGTGGAAAGCGCAAGTTTCTCTCTTCTAGTATAAATATAAATAGTAGCCAACAGCCTGAACTAAATGGCCCTCAAATTCCAATATTTTCAGTCAAGTTTTGAAATTCTTTTCAGTCAGAAACCGTCTGCTTTTGACCTAGATAAGTGGCCATTTGGCCTTTCACTTGCCAGAGCTTACCAGTAAAAATAGCAAAGCAAAATCTTGGATTGTTGCAGAGGGAGTTTTGGGAGTGATTCTAATTGCAGTTCTTCTCTTAGTTATTTTTTCATGATGACTTCTTCATGCTGTGAAATGTTTCTGCATCAAACTTTGATAGAAAAACCATCATAACAATCACATGAGAGCTGTCGACAGGCAACTGTATCTCATCCACTTTGGATGATTTAAATATAACACTGTCATTTAGGGTACACTTAATACAATCTAATTAGCTACTATTTTGCATATGCAAAAGTGCTTAATTTGATGCTAACTGGCATATATTTGACCTTTATTATTAATGTTTCAATATGACATACCTTATCCTGTTGCTCATTAAACATTTAGCAACACTTTATGAATTCCTTATTATAGTTTATTTAATTTATTTTCCAGGGAACATATACAGGAGGATTAATCAAAGAAACTTTAAAGAGATGCTCTTTGTCTGGCTGTAGCTCTTGGAGATCACTTTCATCTGCAGTCCCTGAGATTTTTTGCTTATTAGGAAAATGGGTATTTCTGTACACGAATAAGCATTAATAAATTAAAAAAACTAAATCTCTTGTGGTACTAATCCTGAACAACTACTTACCAAAAGTCTATTAGGATCATAATTCATACAAACCTACCCAGCATCATGCTGTTAGCAGCAGAGTAAGGTTATGCATACAAGACAAATTTTGCTCAAAAACATGGAAAAAAATGCAAAAATTGAAGACAGCGTAGAATTTTAATATTATATTATATATTATATTAGCAGCTACTCAGATGAGAATAAGCAAATGTCTTATGGCTAAGCATGTTACAGGTCAAACTCCTTTGTCCTGACATTCCTGCCCCTCCCTGTTCTCCTGCGCTGCCCGCTGACATGTTATCTGTAATCTACTATCACACAGAGGGGCTTTCACTGGAGTGCACATCTCTCCTTGATGCCACCAGCCTGAGGTTACATTAGCTGCTTTTAAGCTCTGAAAGGACAGAGTACAGTGGAAACATGGGGACGAGAGAGCGGCCCAGGAGGCAGCCCACCAGTGCAGATGGAGGAGGCACGCTCTGGCACTATCAGACAGAATTTAGTGAACTCAATATTTCACTCAGTTATACTTTTCACAGCTCAATGAAAGAGGACACATGCACATCTGCTTCAGGTATCTATGTACTGTATGTTTGAAATGATAATACATGACTCACAACTGTGCACCAGCCTGTAAGAAAGTAAATAAGAAGGAAATAAAAAAAAGAAAGAAAATAAAAACACAATGTTAGAGGAAAATCCATTCCAAGGTCCTTTTAATACGGTGGCATTAGGTGCAATTTTGTTTGTTTACAAGTTTTTAGGTGAGACCGGTTCAGGTTCAAGATTAGTACTGTGTCATAAGAGGAAATACCTTCATTATTAAACACAGAACTTAACTTATTTTGTGCATTTACAAGTGTAGCATTCAAGTAATCTACGTAATCTCTCATTAAAAAGGAGAAATCTCTACCTACTGCCTATATTAGATACTATTTACTTCCATTTTCTTTTTCCTACTATTCTATTTTTCTACTTTTGTACTAATAGTGACCCAAAATTGTTTTTGAGAGAAAAAAGAAAATCATAAGAGCGGTATGAAGGTTCCTTTTGATTTTAACAGTTTACAGTGTCGCAGGACCTGCTCTAGGCAAAGCAACACTTGTTAAAAAAAATAATCTGACACTATGATTCCAAACCACGCCAAGTCTCTTTCTGTTTTTTGGTTAACTAGACCAAGATGACATAAACTACATTAGACAATAATTACAGCAAATTTAAGTTTTCAGCTAATCCTTACCAAGACAATGTTGTGTGTCCATCATTCAATAGACAGACTTTCTTTTACTTCATTCATTCTCATTTGCCCAAATAACCAGCCCATCACAAATTCTGCACTGTTATTTAATTTCTCCAAATCAAGTTCAAACGCCCTTTTTGCACCCTCATTTATTTGATGAAATATTCATGTAACATTTCCCTTTAATCATCTGCACCAAACAATAATAAATTGGCACATGAAAAAACATGAGCCATTTGCACATTTTCTAATGAATATAATTATTGTTTCATAATGAGATTTGGGGAAGAAAGGCTTTGCAGCAGTCCATCAAACGTAGAGCTATGTGTTTTGTTTTTGAATCGGGATGGAGCTAAAAACAATTACGGGTGAGACGGGCTTTCACACAATCCAGTAATGAATGAATCAGAGAAGCTTTGTGAAGTCAAGTAGAGGAGGGCCAAATAAGCAGAGAGAGAAGGTTTGAAAAGCATGGTCCTCCATCTTAATCAAGAACTTGTGACGTGAAATAATACACTGAGAAATACTGGCATGTTTCCTCCATCTCCATCAGTTTAATGTGAATGCCCTGACCTTCTGCTGATTGCGCCCAGTAAATCCACATGAGTCAAAGCAATGAGTCAGCCTTCAGAAAACTGTGACACAGATTGAACTAAATGGGAAACAGGTTACACGCTAGCAACTGCTGACAACTGCTGCGTGAAGAGACCAAAATGTACTAATGAAATAATACACATAATCTTTCCCGCGTTAACGCAAATCCTTTGTCACTAAGTCATGTAATTTTCTATCAGTTACTACAGCAAAATGTGCAATTATCCACTTAGTAAAACTATAAGCTTTGCATTTCATAGTAGTGATAAATAGAATACATTACCAAGCCAAAACTCATCCTCCAGATTCCCAAAGCCGGCGCGGTAATCGTTCCACTTTCTGGAAAAGTCGGTCAGGCCGTTCTGCCGGCGCTGAAACACCTTAAAACAAAATAACAGAGATAAACAGCCACTATTATGTGTGCATCATGTTTACCTTCGGAGATCTACTTCTGAATTCAGGTCATATTCTTCAGGGGTAATAGCTGTGTTTGGGAATGTGTCTCCATTTGGCTGTTGTGCCAGTCCTGGAGACACTACTCGTAGCAAAATAGTATGAAAAAAAAATTCTTCCATCAATTTTTGCTTGTTTGTAGAGTTTATTTATGTATTTCTAGTGGAATAAAATAAGTTATAATATGAATGCTAATGCAGTTTTCAAAATAGTGACTCGCTGAAAGTGAAAGTGATGATTTCTAGTTATAAAGTGCTTGCGACTCATGGTCTTCCTTGGAAAGTATTTTTGAGAAGTGTAAAATCAATACAGTTTCTCTTTTAAAATGTTTCAGTATAATGTCACTCCTGAATAGAAAGTTTGTTATATTATGAAATGAAATGTCTTACGATCCAGCCTCCGTCGTCCGTGGTCATGTCACAGTACACCTGCACCCCTTGGCTGGGGTCTCTGTTGATGTAGATGGTGTACACTCCACTCAGGGCCTCTCCGTTGAGCAGGTGCTGGGCGCAGTTCTGAGGTGTAGCAAACAAGCGGCTCCCTAGAGACAAGACCAGACCAGAACTGTTGACAGAACGTGCTTTGTGAACATTTTTTCCTTCAACTCACCAGGGCCAATTGTAGAACTGTGGGGACTACAAAGAAACAAAGAAACAGACTTTGGATTGTGACTGCTGCTGTGTATTCTCAGTGTATTATTGATGTTTAAAGTGGGCCTTAATGTTGTCATGAGTTATTTTTATCCCTGTTTGTGAAAGGATGCAAGTGAAGGGAGATCTCACATTTACAACATTTGTTTATGATTACCTTGCATATTATTATTGTTTTTTTTTTGGTGTATTTATGTGCTAAAAATACCTTGAATAACATTTTCTCAATGTGACCAAGGTCTTCTCTCTACATATCTGACCTCGGACTGCATGTTTTTCTCCATGGAGATTAGACATTGCATCCAAAGCAGCTCAGTGGAGACCAGCATCTGGAGAGTACCCTCCACTACATAAAGTACATCATGCATCTATAAATCCTTTTTCCTAAATATTGTTGATACATTTAACGGGCTTATGCTATTTTCTATGTTGTTTCCTCATCAAAAACACACCTGTGTTTTGTTTCATTCACTCATGGTGAACACACACACCCTGCATATTTAGGTGAGTTCTTCTCTCAAACATAAAACAGTTTACTTTGTGCTGTCATGTAGTAGTACAGGAAGTGCTTCACTATGTTTTTGAAGTACAGGCAACCTTCAAAAAATAATTTGCATAATTTCATCTCTGGCAATTCTTTATTGAACAAAAAGTAGATATTAACTTGGAAAATACTACTTAATGACAACACAACAGAGCATCTTGAGGACTGGAGATACAGACTAATAATGAAGTGTTATTTAAACATGTGTGAATGAAACATAATTCCAGTTATGTTTTTGAGGACGCAATGACATTATAACAGGGTTTAAGTTCACAAGAATGTGTAATATAGAACATTTAAGCAAAACAATACATGATCAGAGATTTAAGTGAGGTTGAAAAGGGCCAAAATGCAAAAGCTAAGACTCACTAACCTCACGTCTAATGTTCTAAAGCAGCATCAAAATGGCAAACAACAGAAATAATTATCATTATTTAAGGATCACAGTAACTTACCAGTGAGCATAATGTTCCTTGACATATGAGTTACAGTTTTACAATCAAACTTATGAATGTTAATATTATTCACCATGGCAACAAGGCAGAGACCAGGAAAACATTTTAACACAATTCCAGCTGCTGCAGCTGCTATTAAGGTAAATGAATGGATACCAGTGTCAAAATGTGGCATGTTTATGTTACATCCTGGTGATTAGCGGCTTTGTAATGGCGCCTCTAACTCTTGTTTGACAAAATACAAACAGAACACATTAAAGATTCAAGCACATTGTTTAGTAAGTGCCACCCTGCAGCTGTGGCTTAATGGAAGTCTCTCTTGGTCGTCCACAGGGAGGGGATGTACAAATCGTGCCTGGATTTAGAGATATGTCATTACACACCTCACAGGAAAAATGCTAAGTAAAGTTGCCATTTTGGGGTTCATTTATCTTCATGAGGGTGTATATGTTTATTGTACCGGTAGTGAAAGTAGTGGACACAACAGCGCTCGTGTCCAGTCCCCGGGCAGCCTGCAGTTTCACAGTGTACTCTGTGGTCTCAGCCAGTCCCTCCAGGCGGATCCAGGTGTCCTCTGAGTCCAGGATCAGCTCCTGTGGGGACCAAACAAACTCAGCTCAAAACAGCAGCACCTCATTATTTCAGACTTCAGCAGATCCTCAAGCAAAAGAACAGTATGAGGTACATTGTATCTCTACTGAAATGGTCAACTGTGGTCAAATAGAGGCATATGTACTTTTGTGTTTTCAACAGTGGAAATGTGTCTGTAATTTGACAGATTAGTTGGAAAAACTTATTATGCAGTGAATGCAGATTTGACACCTAGATTCATTTCTGGGCTGTTTTTTTTCTTTTGTTTCAAAATAAATTACCTGCCAGTGGAAAAAGAAAATGTCAGTATTGGTATCGGCAGATATGATACAAATTTGTCTGTACCTGCTCCCATTCGCTGAGTGCCCTTTTTGAACAGACATATGTTTACACAAACATGTAATAAATGATTTTATATCCCAGAAAATGCAATTTTTTACAAGTAAAAGTAAAGTTAATTGTGATTGTTAATTAAACTTAAGTTGATATGTAAAAGCTAAATATTGGTTACTGGCGACAATATCAGGCCAAATACCAGACAATAAATATATGAAACTATTTATATTTTACTATAAATATTGTGAATTAAAGTGACTTAGGTCTGTGTAGATATACTATTTGAGTAGCAGTGTTACAATACTTGAAATTTGTGTTTACTTAACTGATTAAACTGAACAACTTGAGTCAGTAGGCGATATATCCTTTCAGTACAGTGTGTCCATGTGAAAATGTTCAGTGCATTTGATGCTAGACTTCAGCTCTGGGGAAAACATTCATTTTCAACACCAGCTTTGTGTAAAAATAATGACCATACCGTGCATGCATCTTGTTGGTGTGTGTGTTTTTAAAGCTTTATATATATATATAGTGCAAATTCATATAAATGTGATAATTGCACTGTCTTGATATGACATATTTTGAGCCCATTTTAGAAAAACTTCCGTTCAGATCTGAGGACTGACAGACTCTTTGGAAACTCCTAAATAAGAAGGTGGCGAGTGGGAGGCTGAGGAGTGGACACTTTGACAGCTATCAAAAGATAAAAGACTCCAGTGCGGCAGCTGGGCTAAAGAGCTGCTAAATACCCACCAAAACAACTTTCTATTTTAGATGAAGTCACGGTGGTCCCTTTGTTTCTTATAAAAACTGCTCAACTTTGGCTGACACTGTTTTCTTCCAATCTGATTAAAGGGAAACATGACCTTGTCTGTGCTTGTGTTTGTGAATGAGAGCACATAAATATATTTGGCCTCAATACACATCAAATATGAACAAGTGCAATGAAATATTCACCATTTGGAAAATAGCCCCTGATTCCATGCAACCTGCCTATGTGAATTATGCACAGAAGCAGCTGGTTAACTGTGCCTCTGTATCTCAAAGGATCTTAGCATTTCCCCATTGTGTTATAGTTAGATTTTTCATACTAGATAAACAACTATAGAAACATAATGCTCGCTGTAGACCCATACAATTACTATTCAAAGAGTGACCATGTATTTGTCCTTGTGCGATTTGAATAGAAGGAGCTATCATTCAGAGCACGCACACAGCTTTCCTTTACAAACTATTAGCTCTGTGTTAATCAGATAAGAGATACATCCTACAGCTAAAGTGTTTTGTATGAAAGATAGAAGGCCATTAACTCGTTGAGAAGAGGAGCTGGAGACAGACCATTTGGTGGTAAGGGCACGGCACATTCAGAGCAGGACCAGACCTCAGCTATTAAAAAAATGAGGGGAATTCTTCCAAGGAGCACTTCAGTTTTTTGCCAACGGTGAACAATTTGCTCCAAGTACATGTGGGATGAGTCATTTCTGTTGAACTATATTAATTGAAGGGGTGGCTGAAGTGACTGTGGTTTAGTCATTCTCTATGAAATAAAAGGATATGTTGAATAAGATTTTTCACGATATTACACTATTTTCAGATTTGTTATAATGATGTTTCCTTATACACATCTGGAATTGTGTTTTGTTTCATTCACACTTGTTTATTATTCACACAAATCTTGCAGATTTAGGCTGAGTTCTTCTCTCAAACCAAAAACAATCACCTTGTTATGTCATGTGGTAATACAGGAAGTGCTCCACTATGTTTTTAAACTCAATACACCTTCACAAAAATATTTTGGATAATTTAAGGACTGGAATTGCCAATCTCTTCTGAAAAAAGGAGCTGTTAACTTCATCTTCATGACAACTCAAGGTGCAACAGACCATTTTGAGCTTTAGAGATGTAGAGAAATGAATAATAATAAATGTTACTCACACATTTGTGAATGAAACAATTCCAGGTGTATTTTTGATGAGGTTTAACATGTCTAAAAGCGCCCAAACGTCAGTTTTATGTAATACAGGACTTTTAAGTATAAGT
>KN508506.1:0-13283 GCA_000787155.1 Scartelaos histophorus | reverse complement strand
CAACAGAGTGGACTATTATTGTCGGCCTTACCGTACAACAACATGGGCCTACATATGCACAAGTAGCAATGTTACAGTTTTGGTTTAGATTTAGGTTAGTTTATTTTGCCTTTTGTAGTTTTTGTGGCACCTTGAGTTGCCATTTATGTACCAAAAACTGTGTAAACTGTCTAAACTGTGTGCTTTTCCCCAAAATATTTTAACTGACTTGGTTTATTTCAGTTTAACTAAAGTCATTTTTATTTTTGATAATATTGTAATATAAAAATACCCTAAATTGGTCAGGATAATAATAAAAAAGCAAGACTGGGAATAAAGACAGAGCTAAACATTCCACTGTTATAAAAGTAGTCCAGACCCAGTCTAAACCAGGTCAAAATCCAGGTATAAACCGGACCAAAGCAAGTTTAGACCAAAAGAATTCCAGGTCTGAACCAGGACAAAACTATAACTTAATCAGATCAAATCTATGTCTTAAACAAGGCTAAACCAGAGCAAAAGATTAGCACATATTTTTCTATTTTAAAACAGGACTACAGTGTTTTCAATCTGACTTAACACTTAATAATTTAAGGTTACTCCTTTAAACCATCAGAAACATGTGTCATAGATATGTGCACTGACAGTCCCCGTGCCTCAGTTTGTAAAACACACAGCTCTAGTTTGACAGTCAACAACAGTTTGACAGAACCTTTAAAACTCCAACTCCCATGATTCCTTGTGAAAATATGTCAGGAATGTTAGCTGGGCCACTGGGAAAGCTGTAAGGATGTGCTTTTGTGGGGCGACTGGGATTTGACCAACTCAATCTGGCTTTCAACGCGGACTTTGAGAGATTAACGGGAATTATAGTGTTGCATTTAAATTCAGAGTATTGTTAGACTATGTGAAACTTTACACTGCACAGTCCAGTTTTTAAGTCTCATCTGATTCAAGCTGAGGGAATGCATGCATCTTGATAAGGCAAACCTGGTTTCCTTTTCCTCTTCATTGCAATGTGTTTTTGCATTGTTAAGTTTATCTGCAGACGTGGTAGTTTAACTGGAAATTCAATTCTGTCAACTGGACAAAAGCAGTTTCTTCATTTCTGGGGTATTGAAGAAACTGGAGAAACTATAGACTGTACTGTTTTTTCAAATTGTTTAAAGTAGACCCGATCTTTGAGCCATTTAGCAATACACCCAATATAACTTTTGGAATATAAGAAAAGTAATATAATAATAATAAAAAACCAACATAAGATCAGTTTACAGCAATACTACTTTTTCTACTTTGTACTTTGAACACATTTTTACTCTTTGTGCTGTGATTTATAGCTTATCTTGACTAGAGCAGTTTCATCACCTGAGCCTCTTCCTTTTGTGTAGCTAAACTGTTTGCCTGTCACTGAAGCATGAGGGGAATTGCAGGAGTCTTTTACACAGAAACTGAAATGACTGAAGCCTGGTATCTACCACGTGATGTGGTCGGGGCGCCTACACCGCGAGTTACTGCAATGTTCCGCAGCTTTAGAGGAGCCCGAGCATGGAGCCTGTCACCTGATCAAATACTACTGATAGTTGGAATAGCTTTATGTTGCTGTGGCCTAGATTAGACAAATACACAACTTACTCTATGCAAAAGAAGGGCTGTGTATGTTCACAGGCAGTGTGTGTGTATGTATAGATATAGATATGTATAGATATGTATGTAGATATAGATATAGATAGATAGAAAGATAGATAGATAGATAGATAGATAGATATATTTCAGAGCTTCCATCGTACTCTGAGTGACAGATGGATTTAACCAATCACAGAGAAGTGAGAACTCATGTACATGAATCGTAATTGGACATATACACTTTCTATTTCCCCCCACTCCCTTTAGTTTACACTGGGCGTGTTTTTAATAATAATAATGAAAGTAGTAACATAGTTTACGCTCTCTAATGCAACCCAATTTGCTTCTCAAATCTAATGTAGATTAAATTTACTCTTATTGTTGTAGTTGTATTGCTATTTATCAAATAATTTCTTTGATAAGCACCGTCAACATTTTCTTTCTTTCTTTCTTTAGTGAATGAAAGAATTAGTAGGAATAAACAAGTGGAGTCTTGGTCTTGAGATTATTACATAATTAGTTTGTTGGTTCTCTTAAGGTCCTAGTTCATGTGTGGTAAGATCTAAGATTGAAGTAAACCATGATATTTGTGGTTGCTGAGTCTCCACCTGATGCTCCTCAGACAAAGTCCTGCTTTGTGTGTGTGTCCTGAAGCCTCCCTGTACCCCTGAGCCCAGGTACCCCGTCCCATGACGAGTGGACCTGCCCCGGCCTCATGTCTGCTGACCCACTGGAGGCGGGTCTCACAGGATTAAACTCTAACCACCTAAACACCGGTACATTTAACTACAGCATTAAACAGCATATAAGCAACGCACCTTTCTAAACAAACCGAGGAGGCTGTATAATCTGTGTCTTTCCTTTGACAAAGATACCAGGGCTCCACAATTTTGGGGAAAAAATTATGCTTAAATTTGCATTTGGGGCACATTGTAGACAAGTCTCCGGGAGCAGTAACACTGATAAACTCACACCACGTCCATGCAATTCAGAACATGTTTGTAGAGGTCTGAGCTACAGCTACAGGATCTTTCAATACAAAAATTATATTTTGTTTTTTTGCTGCCTAAATATTTACAGCCCTTGCAATTTGATGATTGTGCCAACTCAAATTGTGATATATTTTGCAGCCCTGGTGTGGAGAGACATTGGCGTTACCCTGTGTGCAGTTTACTCACTTCCTTCACTGTGACAGATTTGAACCATATAGTTGAACCTTTATATTTTGAACAATGAAATGGAAATGTGAAGACCTGTAGTTAAAACCGTTTTCTTCAACTCATTTGAACACAGCTGCAGTCTAGTCTGAACAGGTAAACATGTTCTGTCGTCTGTTGTTTGAGTGTTAGTGGATATTGGACAGGGATTCCTTGGGGACAGCCCCGGTCCTGCAGCAGATAAGCACTTCATTGCTGTGTGTTTTTTGCTATGGTGGTATGACTGTTATGTCAGGCATGCCTCCGCTAATGCCTCGGGGCTGAGTGTGCGCTCGCGGCCCCAGACACAGCAGCCGAACAGGGGGAAGTTCCCACGTGTCTCCCCCCTTTCTGCTCCGGAGCCCTCCTTTATTAGCTCTGTTATGCAACACCCATAGCCAGGCCTGCCGCTTAGCAAAGGGGGCTCTTTATATTTGGGCACAAAGCAAAACAAATTCAATTATTCTGGAAAGAGCGAGCCGTGTTTCCAGCATGGAAAGGTTATTCACATGCACAGGACCCCGCTGGCATTCTGCTTCCCCAGTGCTTTCTTTATGTTGCCTCTTTTTGTCTTTCGGAGCAGGGGGCTGGTGAACATGCCATCGCTTGATCCCGTGTCATTTGGCTTCTGTGTCTTTTAAATAAATGGACAGTATGTTTAAGTCCTGTTTCTGCTGCTGGAGGGCGGCTCCTCCTCCACTGATCTGAACGCCACAGCACAGACGACTAAACATGACCTTGATTTTTGAAATGTTTTGTAATATTGTGTGTAGTACCTTGTATGATGGTGCATGTATATGATGCATACAGAATTAGTTACTTTTTTTGCCATTTTTGTGCCATTCGGGTCACTTACAGTGGCAATTGCACCTTCACTTTTCCTCTGTCAGTTTGTCATTTCGTTTGTATCTCAAAAAGGACATGTCAACCTCCAGCTGTTTTTATTTTTATTTTTTTTTGGTTAATAGTCTTTTGGAAATAAAGTGCCCTCACTCCTCACCCAACTGACACTCCTTTTAGTGTTACAGTACTAGAAAAATGAAGTACTTGTTGTTCAACTGACATTTAATAGCTTATGGCAACATATTTAAGGGATGAATTGAAATATTCTTGTTTTAAGAATAGTATTTTTCATCACAGATAGTGTTCAGTCGGTTTTCTAGCCCTGATAACAATAATCGATAATTGGTCTAGTCTTGGTGAATAATCAATCTTAGTCTTGATTAATGACATTAAATCCAGTGGATGGTAGAATCTGCAGATGTCCTCTCAGCAACATTTGGTGTGTTGTTTGTGGGAACATAAATGTTAGTCACTTCAGCAGCCGTCAGACCTCTCTCCATTTCCTCTTTCTCTCTCACACTCTCTCTCCATTCCACCTCTTTTCTTTCTCTTTCTCCTTCTCTTTTTCCTTCTCTTGTGTCCATATTGTGCAGAGAGCAACCTAAACAGGACATGCCAACCTCAAGCTGCTGGTCACCATTGTTTTTGCTCCTTTCTGCACCATTCTTCATGCATTGAGAGAGGAAGAGCAGCAAAGCCAGTCTGTGACACTGGCTCCTCGTGTGCTTGACTTTCTCCATGGAGCTTTTTGTCATCACAGTTTGAGCTCAGAGCCGAGGAGCTGCTGACTCAGCAGCCTAATTGCACACGTTTAAGTTTTAATGTGCTGTATCTGCAAACGAGCGCTTTGAAACACTGCGCTTAACCAGGCTGTTTGCTTTAAAGAGGAGGGTAAACTAGCTGTAGGCCAATCTGATTCATGATAAACCAATAAAAACTATTACCAGTGACAAAAAACTGTATCAGATTTGTTAAAACTTTTTCAGTGATTACAGTCAGATCTTATTTTCCATCAGAAATATGCTAAAATGTCTCTGAATTTGGATATTACAGACTCTGAGTGAATGCAGACCACAGAATACTACAGTAATTTGACTTAAATGACTCAAATATTGAAACATTTAGTGCCCAGTCATGGATTCAAAGTCGGGTATTTCATTGAGCATTGAATCTTGATCTCTTGAAAGCAACAAAGAAGCAATTTGTTCACTCTGGCTATAGTATGTACTTTTGGCTTTGTTTTGGTTCACACAGGAGAGAAAGGCAGGATATCTGGGAGAGAATGCACTAAATTGTTCATTCAGGAAACCCACCAATGGAGTAAAGTACATGCAGAATAAATACTACACACTAAAGCTTTCAGCGCTGATGTTTTGTTCCTTCATTTACCATTAACATTATGCAATATTTTTATATTGTAGTTTAATATGGTTACCTGCCTGGATTTTTTATTCTTATCTTGAATATTTCTAATGTTTTTTTTTTTGTTATTCTGTATGTCAAGATGCTGTTAACTAGTACATAGTAGTTTTGAGTCTAATCATTTTGAGAACTGTTGCCAGAGCAGCATGTCCCCCTTTAGTTGATTATCAATGCACAGGACAGTTATTCAGAGAAGGATCTCTTTAGTTAACAGTCCCATGGTACATTATTTTTTATTAGATTGACAGTACTGAGAAATAAATACTTAATTAATGAAACTTTTCACACTTTCCCATTCATTCATCTTCTGCTTTTCCCATTAGGGTTTCTAGAACAGCAAATTATACATTTTTCAAGCTACAATATTTCCCCAAACTCACTCTGGTCAGCTCAGTTGTATTTTTCAGCACATGTGTTAAATAAAAGTTTCACGCATGGTCCTCTTGAGCTGACCCCACATCGCTCCACTCCCATTGGGACAGGCCCATCCCAGATGTCCCAGACCGACTAAAAGTGTCCAGCGACGGAGGGGCTGGCTACTTATAGGAGCCTATTTCTATGAGATTCAACACATAATGTGTGTGGGGCAGCTGCTCCCGGGGCCCTCCCTAAAGGCTGGACAGGAGTAACATTCCTCCCAAAGTTGTTTTCTTTTTTAACTCAGAAAAGAATTTTTAGACCAACAACACTTGTGGCCTCTTTTCTCTGTCAGTGACCAGTAACAAACAAACTGTGAGAATGGAGGCACAGGCTTTAGTTATGCTCGAAGAGACAGTCGTTTAGGTATAAAATAGTGTTGTGGTAAAAAGGACATGTTTTATACTTCTGGTATAGTATCGAACTGCAACATAAATGCATTTACAAATACATGTTGTTTATTGTGCTCCACAGTATTAAAACAACTTAATAATAGAATGTAATTATATAATTTACTTCCTGTTTAAAACTGCAGAGCTGAGAAGAGTTTCACTGTAGAAAGATATGTTTTCATTCTTGGAGAATTTTTGAACACTCTGTGTGTGATATGGAGTCTTTTTTTCCCCAAAATGATCACCTCTAAGTAAAGGGATGTGGGGGGAGATAGGGGATAGGTGAAAACCCAAATTGCTGAGCCCTCAATCCTCAAGTACTGGTGAATACAGTTCATTCATTCATTTAATTACATTTTAGGTCTTCATCACAATATTATAAGATGTCATTGAGGTTATAGAGGTAGAACTCTGGAGAATGTAGAGCTTATCATCATTTGTTAATCCAGCAAGAGGCTTGAGGGTTAACAACATTTGCCCCCAGGCCATAGTTTGGCCATCCCTGTTTTAAGCAACGTAGGATTTGCTTATTGCTATAAATAATTATTATATATATAAAATATATATATTATATTATACATTATGTACAACTGCTTATAATACTGCTACTATGACAATTACTGCAACAGCCATGACCCTTTTAGAGGGTTATTTGTCCTGTAGGCTTTCACAACTAGCCTTGTATTTATGAATGTGTCAGTCAAAAATTAAATGACATTTGGAGTTGACTAAACATTTTCTTCTTTCCTTCCCATGCTGAGTTTTGTTTATTTTTATAGTTTACACTAAAACCTAATAGAAGAGTAATGGGGCATAATTTTACAGTGTCAGTATGTTTCTGTTGCATCTCATTTGTCATTTTAGGGGATTATTGTCATGTTGAGGTCAAGGGTCATGCCCTGGCTGGTTTCTGCAGGCTTCAGCAGCTGGGATAATAAGACTAGAGCAAACAGATCAATCTGTGATTCAGTCCAAAGGGAGTTTAGCTACATTAGTCTGTGGTTTATTTATACTTGAGGTTTATGCTGTGATTTAAGGTTAAAGTTGTTATATTGTTTCTACATTTCTAAAATCCTCAACATATTTTTAACGTGTGTGTTTAGTAATTGTTTTCAGAACCTAGAATATCAGATTCATATTTGGGACACACAAAGTCAAAGTCACAGAATCATTTTTGTATTTTCTTAAAAAATATTTTATATCAACAATGTGCTAAATTGTGCTCATTACTGTTGTGTGAGGAGGTTGACATGGCTATAAAGTAGCGCACTGCAAATTGTATCAAATAAGCATTTCCTCAGCCACAGTTTTGAAGTTCAGTTCGGTGTCATTCAAACTGCACAAAACATGTAGTGGCATTTAGTATTTAGTATAACTTTCTGCACTAGTTTGCATATGCACCTCATCATCATTCATTTAAAGCCTGCCCACAGTAACAGATGCACTTTGTTAATGAAAATGTTTATTGATGGTCACAGGGCTTGGTCTTGTGCTGGGATGTGTGGAGGAGACAGGGGCCACATGCCTTTCCCATGGAGCCTGGGCAGTGCAGCCGTCACCGGGCAAAACGTCTCCTCCGCTCAGAAATACCCCACGGACCCACAGATTACTCTAGAATTAGCCAATGTCTTTAACCCTAAATATACTGTTCTGTGTATAGAGAGCGTGTGTGGGGAAGGGGCCCACAGCTGGACATGCCTCTCATTCTGTCAGCCTCTTTTTGTATTTCACGTCTCTGTCTTATTTTGGAGTTCTCTGATTGAAAGTCGATCTCTCTGATCACTTTGGGATAATTCACGTTTGACATTAATAACTTGCATATGTTACTTCAATACTTCAGCTGGACTTATATGGTAGGACTGGACTTGTTTTAAATTTTAGAACATGCTGATATAGATCTAGAGGGTTACCTAAAATTATCTATTATTATTGATATTTTTGCTGTTTGCAGAGAATAAGGGAAAGAAAATACTTGTACAACAAAATAATATACTTACCAATATAAACAATTGTTAGGATTACTGCTGATTTGTTAACTATTTCTCAAACATTTCCTTTTGTCTTTTTGTGAGAGACTAAGGTTAAGACTGGTCAAAATAATAAGCATAGGAAGCCTGTGGTATATGACTGTTCATATAGATTATTTATGATACAGTTGTAATTTAGACTTTTTGCTACTGTTTGCTTGTATATCTACGTGATCACAAGGTAGAAGTTAATGGTCCCCCATAAATCAGAGAAGACAAAACTGAACCAGCCATATTGCTTGATGTGGTAGTAGTACTTTTAATCATAATTATCACCGGGGTGGTATTAGTTTGTCTAAAATATGAGTTTGTGAACAAAAAGTCCCTGATTTATTCTTGATAGTGACACAGATTCACCTAAAATATTTTTTCTTCTCTTTCCACATTTACGATTTTCCTGGATTCATGGTTGTTGTGGCAAAAACTTTTCTCCAATCATAACATATTTAAGTTAGCTAGATTTTTACATAATAATACTTGCATAATAATAATAATAATAATACTAGATTGTATTCATATATATAACATAAACATAAATCTTTAACTCTTATTCAGTTGATGGAAATGTGCTATCTCACATTTAGCACAATTCAAACAAACAAAACACAAAAATATCATAAATCATTACTAAATGAGATCCCATACATAATTTGGATGTTTTTAAGCCCAACTGGAAATGTATTTCCTTGTTCAGACTGGATCCACAATCTGAGGATCATTTGTGTTTGTCCGTCTCAGTCTCTTTTCCCACTGTACCCTCACTGTGCTAAAATCTCTGGCCTGCCATATTTTCTGTCTTTAGGTCAAAGTTCAACACAGGCTTTAAATGCTAATGTCACAAGACTTTCTGTCCAGCGCCTCCTGTAGCTTCCACTATATTTTTACAACCCCTGAGACTGAATATGGCATAAATCAACAATTCTCTACAGCTGATGTAAATATTTTTTTGACTGCACCTTTCACGTCTTTATGGCCTTTCTGGTGATTTTCTCATAAACTTGACAGCTCTGAAACGGCTGGCTTGTCTGTAAGTGGTTTTTAAGTATTTTGAAGAGCGGAGGGCGTCTGAATGTTTGTTGATCCTTTGCAAACATTGAAGTGAGCAGGCAGCATGTCTCTATTTGCTTTGTTCCTCTGTTTGGACATTTCTAGTCAATTGTATTTGGTTAGCAGTTGCATTTTAATTTGTCTAGGCCTTCAAAAGAAACACAAATTACAATATGATGCAAAACACAGTGCAAAACAGTGCACTGTTACAGGTTATAACCACTGTTATACAGTGCACTGTTACAGGTTATAACCGTGCTGATGGCGTCGCCAGTGAGAACTGCTGTTAACAAAACCAAGGCTAATTTGTCAGTAGAACTATGTGCAAAACCTGAGGTGGTAAAGAAAAAGCACAGTTACATAACACAAGTATTTGTTCATAGGAAATGTACTGTACAAAATGTGAGTCTTAACTATGAGAAGAGTGACATAAATAATGTTAATGAAACTTCCCTTGAAGCACTGAGGCAAAATTGAATATCTCTGACAGTCTAAGAAAGTTCATTCTTTGTTGCTCATTTTTCCAGGATCACAAAGCCACTGACGTTCGCTGATTGTGTCGGGGATGAGCTTCCTCTTGGGTGGGAGGAGGTTTACGACCAACAAGTCGGAGTCTACTACATCGACCATATCAACAGTGAGCAACTATTCACCATGACAAAACTACAACATATTTTTAATTTCAAGGTGCATGATGCAACCTTTTTGGTGGAGGGAAAGGGACGGACTTGTTTCTATAAAAATGTTATTTTTTAGCCTGAAATGTTCCACTGTATTGCATTAAACTTGCCTGTTTGTCTTGCATATGTTCATTCTTGCTGCGAGAAGGGTTACTTCTCCACAGACCTGATCAGTAACTTAGCCTGGTGATGGCACCACCTTTTCTCCTTGAAAACAGATCAATTTAAAGCCATCCTGTGGAACATTCTAGGCAAAAATAACACCTCCATGGAGATGAGCTGAATTGGACCTTAGAGTAAGACTGTTCTTCATGGAGTTATCTCTAAAAAAAATAGTGGCTTCCACGTAGACAAGCAGGCTCCACCAGAAAACTTCCCATCGTGCACCTTGTCTCTGTTACACACTGTCATTACTCTTTCTGGCACTAATAAAACAATTTGAACACACTTCTCTTTATTTGTCTTGCTGACAGAAACTACACAGATAGAGAACCCACGCACACAATGGCGGCAGGAGCAGGAGCGCATGCTGAAGGAGTACCTGGTGGTGGCCCAGGAGGCACTAGAGGCCAAGAAGGAGATGTACCAGATCAAGCAGCAGCGACTGGAGCTGGCCCAGCAGGAGATGCAACTGTTCAGGGAGCTCTCTGAGGACAACCGCTCACTCACCAGCAGTAAGACCTTGGCACTCACGTCTCAAGATCATGGTCAAGGTCATATACTCACTGTTCAAAGCACCACTACAGGAAATGGAAAACACTATTTTATCTAGACTGGATTAGTGTTACTCAAGATAAAGATGGGTGTAAATCAGAATTAATCAGACTAAACTTGTTGCACTGGCACAGTTGGTTAGTGCGTATCCTAAGGTAGATAGTTTATAAAACCTAAGTGGGTGAGTGAACAGGACCCAGAGCTAAAATCTGTCTATTGACATTAATTGATAATTTGTTATGATTGTAAATTAGTGTTTCAGAAGTTAATACTGACATATTGATACCTGAACAAATAATGATCTGGTTTTGATTCTAAATGTTGTATAATTTTTTACTTTAAATTTGTGAATACTCATTTTGGTCTTTCTATGAACATCAAAGACGCCATTTAAGTTCACTCACTGACCTCCAATGACCCTAAACGTCTGTTATATTTACTCTAAAATCCCTGAACAATGGTGGTGTCCCCCTGAGGAACCGCTGGTGTCAGATCTAAAGAAAATCCCACAAAACCCTCAAAGACCCGTCCAGTCAGGGTCCAGCTCTACCCAGGTCCCTCCAGGTCCCCTCACCTCACACCTCACACCTCACACCTCATGTCTGTCCCACACAGATGCAGGGTCCAGGGGCTTTGAAAACATGAGGCCTCGGCACCTTCGAACTAAGGCTGCAATGAATGTAGAACTATAATTATTGCGATACCAACAGATCTGCATTGAAAGAAATGTAATAATAATAATAATAACAGTACTAACATTTCACATATTTGCAAATCTAGCTATGATTTACTTTATTTGTATTATCTGTACATATAGTATTGTTACAGTATTCCAAATTTCAGACTAAACCAGGACAAAATAACAAGGGACCATTGTCGCTAGTTTTATTTGGTCACAAATCTTGGGCAATAATTCTACCAGTGTGTAGAAGACCAGAATATTCCTTCAAAACTTTTGTTTGTATTAACTAATAACTGACGTAACTAGGTTTCTTAAAAGTTTGTATCTTTGCATCTTGGTGGCCGTAGTAAAAATGACAAATGTCATATAATCATTGCATAGTTACATGTTCATATTGTTTTAATTTAATACTCTTTGATGCTTTAATACTCTTTGATGCTCACAGCTCACTCCAGCTCCTCGTCCAATGCGAAATACGACCCTGACCAAATCAAAGTGGAAGTGGCTTGTAGACGTGAGCGGGTAAGTCATTATGAGGCAGAACAATGGGCTTTGGTGAAGGGCCGAGCAGGGGCCCGGGTGTGGCCCCTATAGGACACTCTGGCTCTGTCCTGGGACCCTGTGAGGATGAGGTCATCAGCAGAAGCTTTAGTGACGAACACAGCGCCAACTGGAACATGCTTGTGGGGCACCGCGCTCGTCCAAACACTCCTCTGATTGGCTGTTTCCTGCTTCCAGAATGTGATGAAGTTACACTCTCAGATGGGGGTACCAGTAGTATAAATGATTAGAATTATCCAAAAAGTAAAGAAGCAAATGTTGATCCTTAGCCTTATTATAAATCTATATTTATTCAGCCACACCTGATCTGCAGTTTTGGTCTTGAAAACTTCAGCACCTGATCTATTCAATTAAACAGATTATTACAATGTCACCCGACCTGTAGATGGACGGCTCATTTTAGTAGTTTCAGTGTTTCAGGGGTAGTTATCCTATAACTGATTTGTCTTATTTTGTTTTTAAATATTTCTTTTTACTTAACCACCTACATTTGTTGCTAAACTCTGGTAATCCAGGTCAAAAGCCCCACAACTATCATAGTATAGTATATATACTGGAAATATCAGACGTGGATAGTGTGTGACAAATATGCATGATTCAACCTTGTGTAGGTTTGATCTGTTAAAGCTTGTCTCAGTTCTTATGGGGGGTGGTACACGGTGTATCATTGTTTGGATGCACACACAGAGAAGACTGATGCTGATGGAAGCGAATAACAAATGTGTGGCAAACATCCTGAAACTTATCACCCTGATGCAACAGTCTTCCATATGACCTAAACCTGAAACAAAACCATATTTACAAATTATGTCAAAAAACATATATTATTATTATTATGCTATGTACAGCATTTTTACATATTGTGTATGTTAAACATGGTTGTATATGACCAGTACTGTAATTTTATATATTCTTTATATAAAAAAAGTATTAAGTATTAAAATTAAATAATACAGTAGAACACATTTTTGTCAAATTTTACTTCCTTAATTTAATTTAACTTGCTTATTGATAACAAACAATAATAGCAGTATTTTCTTTGTCTCTGCTGTGAATGATTGGTCAATATGTTTAGTGCATGTATTAAATCCTGAAGTGTATCTTAATTTGTAGCCGGTCTGAGTGGTTGTGCATGTCCTTGTTCACTCCTGCCCCCCTCCAAAGCTCTGTACATTCCAGCATACTGTGAATAATGATGAGTCAGCTCTGCACAGAGAGGAGTCCATTGTAACGCTGTGCTCTGTGTCCCGGCAGCTGTCCCGACTGAAGCAGGAGCTGGCCCAGGTGAAGCAGGAGCTGCAGTTTAAGGAGATGGGAGTGGAGACGCTACAGGAGTGAGTGTCCCAGGACCACCCTTCCTCTCTGGGCCCGTCCTCTCTGCTTGGCCCCCTGCTCCAACCCACACCTTTTCCTATTCCACTTCCTATTTAATCATTCCTTTGTTTCAGCACTTTTACTTTACATAATCCAGGGTAACAGTGCATGGTGCTGTATAGTATAACAAAAAAACTAAATTAGATTTTTAAATTATGAAAATGAGGAATTGAGGAACATAGTTTGGGGAAATATATCCTATTTTGAAGTAAGACAGTACTTTATTATTTACTTATTTATTTAATAGGGGCAATGCATAGTATTATGGTTTTATTATAGTGATATGTTATGGTGCCAATTTAATGGACTTAAATAATAATAATAAT
>KN508498.1:0-12779 GCA_000787155.1 Scartelaos histophorus | reverse complement strand
GCTCCAGGGACAGTGAGCTTTTAGAGCTGCTGTTGACAATGCAGCGAGCATCAGTCTTAATGTACCAGCCCAGCCTCTGCTTAAGCTACACTCCTCCAATAATAACCCATAGAAACACAACTCTGGCTTTTCTATGAGATTCTTAGATACGGAATGTGTGTTTTTATGTTTTCTTTTCTCTTTTTTCTTTCATTGCAGTGTAAGTGCACTTGAGATGCTGAAGGATTCAACAACAAATAGCATGAGTTAGCAATAAGGGATGCACGATTCTGCTTTTTCACTTCAGATACTGATATCAATAATAAGTCTTCAAGTACCGATGTAACAATAAACAAAATATCGTGATATTGCATCGTCAAAAGTCTCAGTGGACCATCACAATCTATTGAATTATAAGTGTCTTTGCTTAAATTAATAGTTATGATGCAGAAATAGCTAAAAAAAATAGAAGGAACTACATAGACCATGATCCTTTGCATGTTTCAGTGCAGAAACTGTTCTAAGCACTTTTAAATCTTAGTTCTTTGGATTAAGTCTTGTCAAGGCATTTTAAGGGGAAAAGGAACATATTCGGTTTATATTTTTGTTAGTCTCCACAAAATATCGCAATTAATATCGAAACAAGAGATCCCTATATTTATGTATCTGCCGATATCTGATATTAACCAATGCCAGTTTAGGGATTATTTCTTATTATCTCTCTATTATTTCTCTCAAAATAAGTGCCAGTTAATTCACTGATTGTGTTGTGTGATTGCATTATGCAAGTAACTACTAAAAATGTCCTGGGCCCGAATCTAGTCCAACCAGAATATCGACCAAACCGATATCATTAAACCGATCCCAGATACTGCATATTTTCCTGGACTGCACCGATAACAGTATTGGTATCAGTGCATCCCTATTAGCAATTGATACTTTGCAGCTGATGTCATCATCATTCCTGCAGGTGGTGAAGCTAGCTGGAGGCACTGCTCACTCTGAAGCTACTGTATATTGTTACTCAAGTTAAACTTCAATCTGAGCTTTGTTTTAACACAATATGACCAAATAGAATGGACTTAGTTGGAATTACAATAGGGGAGCTGATTTGTGCTTCGTAAAGAAGTTCATCTCAAGTTACATTATAGTCAAAAGCCAGCTAGCATTAGCCAATAGGTTCTTTTTTGCAGTTTTTATTGTTGAAATAAAAAAATTGAACCGAGACCATAAACATTTGTATTACAAGCTCCTGAAAATGTATTACAAGCTCCTTAAAACTTATTTGGCACTATTTGCTAACTGTGTAACCATGGTAATGCCTGAATATTGCAAAGACATCCTCTTTGGCCCCAGCATAATATAACAACCAAAATGCTTCTAATTTTATGGCTGGTCAAAGTTGGCACCAATTTGTATGGATCACATATTAATGAGCCTTGCTGCCTTGTTCTGAAAGTTTAAAAAAGTACAAAAGTGCAAAAGTACAACAGGGCAACTCATGTTTTATCTAAAATCTGTTGCTGTGAGCAACATATAATTGCCCACAGCTAAATGTGCATTTTCAAGTGGTCAGTGTTAGTTTTGATTGAATATTTTCTCTAGTGGGTTAGCTCCAATATATCTGTTTGTGGTGAAAATTAATGGAAAAGTACTCCCCCACCGTCGAGTACTAATGACAAACAGCAAATAATGTACTTCACAGCTCAAAAATGTCATGCTTTTACCAACATGTACTTTGACCAGCGGAACCGGCCAGAAGAGCTCTTGACATGCCACAAACCTGATAGTCAGATAGTATTTTCGTGCACTAAAAACGGCAAAAAAATGTAGAACAATCCCAAAATCCACAAAATATATACAAAAATAACAGCTCTACCTTACATTTATTCAGTTAGAGATGGTTTTATAGCCCAAAAGTACTTAGAAAAAAAGTATCAGGATCAGTATCTTTAATGATCTAAAATGTAAAATTCCATCCAAAACTCAGCAATAACCTTCAAATCTTACATGAATGATTAAATATCTTGGTTTTAACATTCACAGAGGTAGTATTTGAAAGTAAAAGTACACAGGAGAGGTGTAGAGGAAAAGGATGTGCTTGTTGTGAGCAGGTGATATATTATGGACACCGAGTGGACAGAAGGGCTCGGGTTATTTTGAGCCTGTCTCAGTTTTTGCTCGGACATACACAATGTCAGAGCTGGGATGGCAGTTTTTTTTTTTTTCTGTTTTGTTTTTATTTTATTATTTTTTCTACCACAACATGTCTCATCGTGCTTTACACTATACAGATATTTTTGGTAATTATTTTTGTACCATTTTACGCTAATTTCTGATGTTATAATACTGTTTCCTCATCAAAAACTCGGGTTATTTTGAGCCTGTCTCAGTTTTTGCTCGGACATACACAATGTCAGAGCTGGGATGGCAGTTTTTTTTTTTCTGTTTTGTTTTTATTTTATTATTTTTTTCTACCACAACATGTCTCATCGTGCTTTACACTATACATATATTTTTAGTCATTATTTTTGTACCATTTTACGCTATTTTCTGATCTGTTATAATGTTGTTTCCTCATCAAAAACATTAAACGAAAAAAAAAAAGAAAAGAAAATAAACTATACCACATGCTTCTATATGTGCCACAGTCCCCAACATATATCATAAATAAAAGAGCAAAGTTGTGATTTTTTTTTTTACTTCTGAGACCTCTGCCTGAGCAACATCACAATGCTGAGTGGTTACAACAGCACAGTGGATTTCAAAACACCTCAGTCACTGTTTTAGCACTTGTCTCTATACCTGGTCTGGTCCTGGTCCAGTCCTGGTCTAGTCCTGGTTCAGACAAAGTCAACACACATCAGAAGAGCTTATGCACTTCATCGCCATGGCAACGACAAGGGTCCCATTGACTTTTGTGATCAGGCTGATATGAAGAGCCTTTGTGCCAAGTTTCATTTTCTAACAGCTCTGGGGAAAAATAAGAGACCACTGCACTTTTTTGTTCTGAAATCAGCGTCTCTACATGTCTGACGGCCGTTCCATTCCAGCGTCTGATGAATCCGACACAAGCTCAGCTCATTCTGCTTCATGAGGGACTGATGTGGTGATCACCTGAACCAAACCTGATTTAAGGAGGAAAAGGATAAAACCAACACTGTGTTCATGAAGCTGTGAAGTGACTTATTCCACCATATCCTGATTCATCTTCCTAAGTTACTATGTTGTCTTAAAATGAATATGATCTTCTATTCTTTGCATTATTTGAGGTCTGAAACATTACATCTTTTTTGTTATTTTCACCATTTGTCATTTTCTGCAAATAAATGCTCGAAATGACAATATTTGTATTTGGATTTTGGGAGAAATGTTGTCAGTAGTTTATAGAATGAAGCAAATATGTTAATTTTACTCAAACACAGACCTATAAGAAGTAAAATCAGACAAACTAATAATTTTGCAGTGTTTTTTCCAGAGCTGTATTTATTTTTTCCATTAATGGAATTTTTCAGGACCATTATATAAGAAAATGGGCACTTTGAGGCAACACCATGCAAAATGCAACTTTGGTTCCGTGGATTTTTTTGACCGGGATGACTTGAGGAGTCACTGTGCCAAATTGCATATTCTTCAATGAAACTAATAAGTTGCTTTATGTATTGGTATCAGTGCATCCCTATTAGCAATTGATACTTTGCAGCTGATGTCATCATTATTCCTTCAGGTGGTGAAGCTAGCTAGAGGCACTGCTCACTCTGAAGCTACTGTATACTGTTACTCAAGTTAGACTTTAATCTGAGCTTTGTTTTAACACAATATGACCAAATAAAATCGACTTGGATGGAATTACCAGTCCATCTAAAATTATATTATAGTCACAAGCTAGCTAGCACAAGCCATTAGGTTCTTTTTTCAGTTATTATTGTTATTATTATAGTTATTATTATAGTTATTATTAAAATTCAAAAATCAAACCAAACTAATAAGTTGTTTTATGCCAGGGGAACCCAGTGTAATCTACTATATGGTTGGACTTTTTTGCTCAGGATGACATGAAGAGTCAGAGTTGTGCCAAATTTACAGTGGTCCATATTAGTCTTTGTTTTCCAAGGCAAGAAAAATGATCTGATGAAGGCTCTTTTGCTTAAACATTATTGAAAAACTAAAAAAAAAAGCTTTTGGACATCGACCATCTGAGTGTGTTATGCATTTTTGTTCCTCTTCCCTGCATTTGCACCTCTGCAGAAATGTTGGTGTGTGTTTTCTGTTCCTTTTGAGTAGTCTTTTTGTCATAAATGTAGTTTGTTTTAGTTGTTTATTTTTCCGTCTGGCATGTTCATCCTCTGAAAACCACACACTTTGCTGAATTAACTCATTTCAATGATCAACCTGAGACGTAAAAATCCACTCGTGATGGTTTTGCATTTAAAAATGACCCATTTGGAGAAGAATAAAAACGCCCCGGCCATGTCTCTGTATTCAAACACACTCCCTCTCCTCCTCCTCTGCTCTACTCAACTCCTCGGGCTAAAGCTCTAGTGGCATTCAGTGTAGCGTAGCGTAATGTGAGCGAGCGTAACCTGGGAGAACTCAAGACACTGTCCAACTAACCATACTCCCCATACTCCCATTTCCCCATTTACTCACATCTCACACCGGCAGCCAACAGGATCATATGAGCACATTAGTACACCGAGATATAGCAACTGTTTGGAAGAGCTCGTGGCAATTCAAAACAATTATTTGAGCAAAAAAAAAGTATTTATGCTAAGATTGCACAACAAGTCAGATACATGAGGTCAGCTGGTGGGTGTGAGTCAAGAAATCTACTGTACTTATAAAAGTCATAAAAGCAAACTCACAACTTTGCACAAACTCTCCAACTATATATATTAGCACAAATAAAATATAAGTTAGAAAATACGACCTGAACAATAACGTGATATGATTTTATCCGTGCGTTAAATCTACATTTTAGTTATTTCCTTAAAATGCACTGTGTAACTTCTAAGGTAGAAGACTGGCTATTTGCTTGTTTCTATAGAGATGCTATTTCTTTGCATGGAATGTTCCACAGTATGGTATTAAACTTATCAGCTTTGCAAATATTCAATTACACATGTTTTATTGCTCAAGAATACCTTGGAAAAACGAATTCTTACTATGGACAGACTTGCTTTTCCATAGATTTGACCAATAACTTTTTGGTTGGGGGTCGATCACCTTCTTGTTTCTAACAGACTTGCTTCTCCATAGATTTGACCAGTAACTTTTTGGTTGGGGCTCAATCACCTTCTTGTTTCTATGGATATGTCATTGTTCTGTCTGAAATGTTCCACAGTATTTACAGTATTTATTCAATTACAGGAGGTTTTACAGCTCAAAAATACCTAGAAAAACAGGTGTTCTGACGGTGAGCGGGGTCGCCTCTCCACAGATCTGACCTGTAACTTGGTCTGGTTTGGTCTCCGTGAAGAAAGAAAGGTTTAACACCTTTAATACTGTGAAACATTCCCGACAAAGCAATAAGATCTTCATGGAGACATTTGACAGACCACCACAGAAGTTACAGAATGCAACACAAGTCTCCTTTGTGATAAGTTTACTTCAAGGCAAAGCAGACACATTTTCACATTTGGACAATCAATCACAAGTCCACTACTTCCACTTTATAAAACCAATGTTGGAAATAATCACAACAAAAAGCCATGAAGTTGTCAGCACCTCCAATGAATAGCTTCAGATCACACAATTTTGTTACTATTATAATTTATTTTTCATTTGCACCAAAATCTTCCCAGATCACCATAGCAACCTTATGACTTATTTATGGCACACTCTCTTTCAGCTCATTTATTCTGGTTTAATAAAGCAAAAAGACAACATCGCCTATGTTTCCACGCATACCAAAATTCTCATCATTGTCACACTATTGAAATGTCAAGAAAACAGTTCCATCTGATGTGAGAAATCTGATTTTTTTCACATTGTTCACACCTGGGCAGGTTTTGACAAGGAAAATTATGCAAAAATGTAAAAACACCCAAAAATATAACAAAAATCAGATCTAAGTACTTACAGGTTAATCCAACTGTTCAAATTATCTGATGTTTCTGCACGTGTAAATAGGAACAGATTGAGATTTTGGTTAGTTGATATATTAGGTCGATATTTGTACTTTTTTGTTTAGCTTATTGGGAATCTCCAGCTCCGATTTTCTGTTCTGGTCAATCTGCTGGCAAAAAATTCAAAAATGTATCTCAAAACTTTAAATACCTCCACAAATCATGACTTTCTTTCATTCTTAAAGGTTTGTGGTTAAAAAAAGACTTTATGGAGGAGTTTCTAAAAAATCTAAAACACATAATTTGGGGAAAATAGTCAAAAATTGGACCAACGGATATATCGGTATCGGCAGAGCTTATCGGAAATCTGTTCTCAGGATTCCACATATTCTCACTCAATTCTTGGCATTGGCCATGGAGAAAATTGATCAATCTCTCTGTGTAAATATACCCGGTATTGTATTTCCACTTCATTATGACTTTATACTCTAGTTTAAAGGTGCATTGTGTAACTTTTCAGGTGGAGGGGCCATAACTTTTTATCGATACATCATTGCTTTACATGTAATCAATTACAGGTAGTTTTACAGCTCAGAAAAACAGGTATTCTGATCTCTAACTTGGTCTGGTTTGGTTTCCATGAAGACAAAGCTACAATAACATCTCCATAGAGAAAAGCATTTGAAGGACCCTCCACTAGAAAAATTACACAATGCACTTTTTCACCAAATCACTTGCTAAAAAGTTGCGTAGAGGTTCACTTACCAAAGACAGTCCTGGCCGGTACCGACTCTTTGTTAATCCAAAACGAGACTTGAGCCAGTATGACGGTCATGATGCAGGGGATGTAGGTCTGAATGAGGAAAAAGCCCATCTTTCTCTGGAGGTGGAAGTGCACGGTCATGATCACATATTCACCTGCGGGAAAGAACACATACAAAATATAACAAATACACTAATATATAACGTGCACTATAGTTGTAGTAATGTAAATATGTCAACAAAATGCTAAATCCTTATGACAGAAGTAGTTTTACACAATAATTGAAGGCAAAATGGAAGGAAAAATTTGATACGATGGATTTTGTATTGATTTTGATGTAAAATGACTGTACTCGTTTTGTTCAGGTTATAATGTTCTTTTTCCAGTAACAGATATATTGTGAAAGCAGCTCTTAAAAGTGAAAATTAGGCTGCTGCTATATCATCATAATTAGAATTGTTTTTTTTGTTGTTTTGTTTTGGGTTTTTCGCCCTCCCCAGAGTGTACTCATAGATGTCATACTGGTATTAAGTGTTTAGAGCTTTTGGGATGCCTGATTGTACAAAATTACGCAATTATCTGTGGAATTAACCAAACAAAACTCTGGGAATCTCTCTGAATACAAAATCATTTTAAAAGTGCATTGTGTAACTTTTCTGGTGGAGGGTTCGTCAGATGCTTTTCTTTATGGAGATGTCATTGCTTTGTGTGTAATGTTTCACAATATGGTATTAAACCTTTTTTATGTTCATGGAGACCAAACCAGACCAAGCTACAGGTCAGATCTGTGGAGATGCGACCCCCGCTCACATAATGCCCGTTTATCTAGCCATTTTTGATATAAAACCTGCTGTAATTGAATAAAAGTAAAGGTAGAGCTGTTTAATCCTGTGAAACATTCCAGGTAGAGCAATGACATATCCACAGAAATAAGAAGGTTATGGACCCCCAACCGCAAAATTACACAGTGCACCTTAAAACTTGGTACACATTTTTGCATAAGAAAAAGACCTTTAAGAAACTTAGCAAAGATGAGCTATTTCTGTCACTTCCTTTAATAAACACTTAGATGTTTAAGTAAGAAAAACAATGCTGACACTTAACAGATGGAAATCAGAGCTGCAAATGAAGACGGTATACTCACCTCGATGTGTTAAAACTGCTTAAGAACGTGTAAGATAGTAATAATTAATGAGATTATTATTTTGTTTACCCGTGTTGGATTTGAGTCTTTCGCTGGAGACGGTCTGTCCGATGAGGTCGTACTGCAGCAGACTGGACGACTCCTGGGGGACCTCCACCGAAGACAGGGGCCCCTTCTTCCATGTGTACACGATCTCACTGATGGGGTACGCATCTGCACAGGACCATCAAATATGATATAGGAAAGTTAAAAGTATTTTGGGTTGAACTTTTGGGTTCAATTCATAACCTGATCTAACTATTGCTTTCATTTTCCACATTTTATTCATTCATTGTTTGTGGGAATGGCTCCAAGGTGAGGCCTGGCTGCACTATACTGGACTGGACCCTTGCTTTTCTCTTTATGGAGATATATGACCTGTAATTTCGGTCTTGTTTGTCACGGAAGACCATAAGTATAACCCTAACTGGCTTAATTGGCTACTACACCATGGTAAGATCAATTCAAGGGTCTAAAAGTGCTTAAATCACCTTTTTCCCTCACTAATATGGTGTTTTAATAACACTGTGTGATTTTTTTTTTTTGCAATTTCAAGTATTACATGACATCACGCAGGATCGCCCACTTTACAACTAGGTGTTCCAGTTTACAAACACCTTTTTCTATTTGCGGACTTTGAAGTGTTAATACATGTTAGACCAATCCCAGTGTTTTTCATATGTCCAGACCCCGCCCCACTATCCTTTTTAGTCCTCGAGTTACTGCCCAGTTTAGCAACTCTGACTTAAATGTGGTTGTGGGTGGAGTTGAGGTGTTTAGTCCTACTTTAAAAGATGCAAATAAGATTACGGTGCAAAGTAAGATTCTTGTGAGATTTAAGACATGTTATAATGTTGTAACCTCATCAGCTGTGTTCACTCTGCCTTGTGACATCATAAAATGGTAGTTTTCGGTTTAATGACTACCTCAGTAGAGATTAGCAATTCCAGAGCTGAAATTAGCCAAATGATTCTGGTGAAGGCGTATGGAGCACTTCCTGTATTGCCACAGAATGTCAAAAGCCGGAAAAGAGTATTGAACCTCAGGCTAAATATGCAGAATTTGAATGTTAAACATGCGTGAATGAAACTAAACACAACTCCAGGTCTGTTTGTGATGAGGAAACAACATTAGAACAGATCAGAATGTAGAATAATATAGGCTCTTTGTGGTCATTCCCTTCAACAGAACAGTGTCTAAACCATATAATCTGTGACATGTCAAGTATTTCTCATTGTCAAAGTCTTATTTACTCAGTGACACATTAATCATCAGAGGACGACATCTGTCAAAGCGAAGTCAATCTGAAACAAAGACCCACTCACAGCTGCCAAACTTGAGAGGACAGGCGTGGCCGTCCATGGGGAAGTTCATCAGGCGCATGGGGCACTCGGCGTTTATGGTCAGTCTGTCAACACAACAACAGAAGGACACTGAGTTCAGGAAGTGCGCAGTGCAACATGGTGGTCACTGCTACTAAAAGAAACATATCAGCTTTGAACCAGATCCGAAAAGCCCTAGTGGAAGCAACTAAATGTAACTTTCATCTTTGCCTTTTGCACAAGAAATCAATGAAAAGAAAAGCCTTTTGATAATATTAATCAAAGTAACTCAGTTCTAATATGTTCTAAGTGTACTGTACAAGCAAAAGTACTGCACTGGCATCTATACACAGAACTGAAACCCTTGAATAACAGTAGTATAGAAGCAGAAATAGGGGAAGTAGTAGTAGCTGTTGCACTTATTTTGAATAGATGTTACTTCATCCTGATAAACGTACTACAAATAAATGGGGTAATGCCAATATAAGTAGTCAAGTCAAGTAATTTCATTCAACAACCATAACAAATAGCTTTACAATAAGAAACACCACATAGTAAAACAATAAAACAAATATAGTATATACAAAATAAAACATGGAAAAGGTAGCTGAATACACAAAGAAAACATGAACAGAAAAATGAGAGAATCGAAGCAAAGCTCAAGGACTGTTAAATGCCATCTTGAAAACGTGGAGGGTTTTAAAGGAGGTAAGGAGGATCATGTTCTCAGATGAAGTGGATTCCAAACATAAGCTGAATAGATGAAGGCCATTCCAAAGCTTAAGGACCACTGCATAAAAGCTCAGCCTCCTTGGATTTGGAGACGGGATGGTGAGGCCGACAGGAAGTGAAGAGAGTTGGACCTGAGAAGCTGAGAGGCAGTGTATGAGGTTAAAAGATCAGTGATGTACTGAGGTCCAAGGGAATGGACTGATTTAACAACAAATAATAACAAAAAGGTAATAGTAAAATCAGTCAGGTGACGGTGGAGTTGGGTTACGATGGGGGTAATATAGTTTCTTTTTAGACCTTGTGAGTATCTGGCAATTAAAGATTGTTTCAAAGTTTTCCAGCATTAGAATTGGGTTTAATTTTGCTATTTGGGTAGGGTTACGGTCAGGGTTAGATTTAGCAATATTTCAAATTTGCTTCTCGTAGGAAATGTGTAGTGAGGTCCATATAGAATAGCCTCAGACTTATTTTAATTCAGCTTTTTCACAAGACATCTCCACAAGACAGGCACAGAGAGCGGCAAGGAACGAGCCATTTAAAGGTCCTTTATTTGTCATTCAAGCACAAGAGAAACACATGACACATTGTTTGGGAGACGGGGAGATAAAGCCGGGTGTCGTCATCGCAGAAGTGCAGCTCAGTCTGGTGTTTCTCAAGAATTAAACTCAGAGGAAGCACATCTAATGCAAATAAAAGAGGGGCCAGTATGCACCCTTGGGGGAACCTCTCACTGAATTTGAAAAAGATCTTCCTGTCAAATATGGGATGGACAATTTTGGGACTGAGCTTTGCCATCCAGCTAAAGTCAAGTCAAACGCTGCACTTAAACAAAACTGTGGATAGTTTTATAATTTGCACATTTTAAACCTCCAATATTCATCTAAAAAGGACTTAATCAAAGAAACAAAACCTCTTACTTCGAAAACTGTGGTGCTCAAATATTGTTAAACATATCAAAAAACACTCACAATTAGGGATTTGCATTGCCTTGAGTCTGACGATACGATACATATCATGATACGTCACAATTCGATATATCACAGTATATCTCGATACTAAAACAATGGATGATATACAGTATTGCGATTTATCAATAGTTACGTCTAATAATAGTCAACTACACCTTCACGAGAACAATATTATATGAAAAACTATTTTTTTATGTATTTTGTATTATGTATCATGAGAACAGTGAATGTAACTAATGGTTTGTGAAAATTCTTATTTAAACAATCGATTTGGATCCATTTTGAAACGATTCGAAAATTGTGCAATGAAGTATCACGATATATCACTGAAATTTGTAGGGTTTGAACAAGATACAGTTTCCATAATTCAAGGTGAGACATGAGATTGAAACTACAAAAATGAGACAAGACAAAATTTTGACATTCTTTATAAATTGTATAATAGTAAATTCTGCAATCCAGTTTCCAATTTTGGCCTCACCATTTTTGATTTACTTTATTTAATATTTGTGCTGTCACTGTAGCTCTGCTTTTTGGGACTACAGCTTCTTCTGGAAATGTAACTCACCAGTATTTAACTCAAATTTTGTATCCAATCCAAACGTAAAAACACGGAAAAAAGAATCTCATGAGATCAATTTCAGCGTGTGCACAATCTCGTAGCAATTTTGTCTCATGAGATCTTGTGGCACGAGATCTTGCCGCATCTTTACAAATTTGAGGGTCAAAATAAGAAGGGGAACAACTATAACATGGTAAAACGCTCTGAAAAGTCAGTTTTCCTAAATAAATCTGGACTAAGATGCTTATTGAAGATATCTGAAGGTCTGTTAACATGCGCTGAAATTTGAGAGAACATAAATTTTTACTCTAAAAGGTAGTAACTTTAGTAAGATTAAATTTGAACACTTCAAACTGAACGAACTGTACACGGACGACGAGAAGCATTCAGTATCTTTAAACGCTTCTGTAATGTAAAAGTTTGTACTAATCATTTGTTATATTGAACTACATGCACTTTTCAAGTACGATTACGCACAAATCATTTCATGCTCGAAATGAGAAACTATTTCATACAACCGCACACACACCAGCCATTTAAAATAGTCTAGTCTCCAACTGCTGCAATACCAATTAAATTATTGTGCTGTGAAGTGAAAGAAGAATCACACTCAGCTGACTTCTCCAATACATTTCTAATCACAAAATCCTCCAAATGCATCCTTTTCATATTTGCAAAGAAAACCGAAAGTAGTTCATTTCGAAAAGCTTAATTCTAGGCCATCTGTAACTCCTGGGACATTTTTGATCATACACAAAGCAGTTTGTTTGAAAACCATTCCAGCCCTGTACTTTCTTCCCCCGATCAGATGGTCTTGTTTTTGGGCTGCATTGAATTTTTATCCAAGGCTATTCTCGTCTTGGCTGGGGTTGGAAAATTTTGGAAAACCAGAAAAGCGTGGTTACCTCATGGTGTAGAGGATGGTTCCGTTCTGCATGATTCGGAACAGCTTGTTGGGAGTGGTCATGTTGTGAGAAATTGACCGCTTGCCGTTTCGGAAGAAGGTATCCGGGGTCCAGATCTTGCTGACCATCAAGTTGTTGAGACGCAAGATTTCGATGGGTCCTTCGAATTTGAGCCTCTCGTCGATCCAGGTTTGCCGAAAGAAGACGTCCATGGTGTATTCCTGTAAAGAAGGATTGGGCATTGCTTAAACGTTCCATATTACACTTTTTACTCATCAAAAACTGACCTGGAGTTGT
>KN508494.1:0-10466 GCA_000787155.1 Scartelaos histophorus | reverse complement strand
ATCATCAAAAATATACTTTTTGTGGAGCCCAAATACAATTTTCAAATACATTTTTTTACTAAAACTGTACCTTCTTAACAGAGAAGCAAAGTAAATATGATTTGTACCTTGAAAATTGTTGCTTATTTTTGGTTATAATGTCCTAAAATCATTAGCATTTATATCTGTTCGTCCCTTAATCATTGTAAATATATGATGTTAGCTTTATTTTGCCTCCACTTACCTCCACTTCAGAATTTTGAACATTCTAATGACATAAGATTTGAGAGGGTCTATATAAGAGGTCGTAAGGAAAAACAAGGCAAAGATGAAATAATCATTGACACTCGAGAGCTGTGATAGTTTTTCTTTTTTTGTTTCAAGACTATACTATGTATTCTATGTTTTTTCCTTAGAATTCAAGTGTTTCATGTTTTTGCCTGTTTTCTTCTTTTCGTGCGTACAACAGCACGTCTGATTGTTTTATTGAATGAGCTCCCTTTGTACATTTTATCTAAGACCAAATCATTTCTGCTTTGTTTACTTATGAGATTGTGGTTGGAGCTTTATCAGAACTGAAAAGCTTTTCCATTCAGATAAACCCGAGCCTGTGCGCCTGTGTCAGCCCGTGTGCTCATATATTTACATGATGAAACGCAGAACCCTCCAGAGCAGGCCGCGCTTTCCGTCTACTCACTGTGAAAATGTAGGTTTACTGGAGTTAAAACTTACGGGTTAAAGTTGGACGAAACACCTAAACTCCGCCCACAACCACATTTTAAATAAAGGTGCTAAACTGGGCGGCACCTGAAGGACTGAAAAAGAAAATGATAAAGCAGGAGGACAATGTGATTGGTCTAACAGGTATCCACACTTCAAACTCCATCCCTGATTCTTCAGTCTTTTGTGATATCACCAACTACTTGAAATTACAGAAGCCACTGAAGGCAGCACAAACTTAGATTTAGACTTTTTTTTTTTTTTTTTTTTTTTTTTTTTTTTTTTCCAGAAAGTTGCAAATGTACCTAGTTTTACATGGAAATTGCCAAAATATTACTAGGAACAGTAGATTGTGCTATTAAAATGCCATATACACAGTTTATTAGCAGAAAAATTAGATTTAGTGTTTAGTTTCACTTTACTCAAATTCAAATAATTACAGATTACAGGTGCGTAATATAACTATTTTTTTTTTTTTACAATTCATAATTTCAGTTTGATCATAATTTCAATCACATTTTTCTATAAAATCATCTCCTTTTGAAAATTTCACTTCTCTGTGATTGGTTAAACTGACCTGTCACTCACTCAGAGCCTTACAGAGTTTAATCAACAAAAGAAAAGGGTGAAACATATTGACGATGTGACCAAAATAGCAGCTCACCACAGGGATGAAATCACAATTCAACTTTTTAGCACCGTATTGCTCAGTCCCAATGGTCCTACATGACAGAAATCAGATTTTTGTGAGATTTAAGACATGTTATAAAACTGTTACCTTCTCAAAAACAGACCTGGAGTTGTGTTTTGTTTCATTCACACACATGTTTCATACATTTAGGCTGAGTTCTTCTCTCAAACAAACACCCCGTTCCACCTTGTGATGTCATATGGTAATACAGGAAGTGCTCCAGTGTGTTTTTAAACTCCACACACCTTCACTTGAATCATTTGGTTGATTTCATTTGATCAGAAGAGTCAATTTGGTTTTAATATAAGATCTTTCAGAATAAATATAGCATATCAAATCAAAACCACTTCATATTTTTGATAAATTTTAAGATTTCTTTTTACAGGGTCTATTCCTCCAGAAGGACCCTTATGTGTGTGTTTTTCTAGCCCCAAGTGGCAGTGTGTGTCTGGGCTGTGTTGTTCCTGTGCCCTGGCTCTGCCCCGGCTCTGGCTCTCTGCTCTGGTTCTCTGCTCTCTCTGACATTTAAGACAATTGGCCAATGCCCCCGAGGAAACACAACTGCAAAGGGCATCAGAGAGGGCGCCAGATATGCTAATCCAAACGCTGCACTTATTTCAAGAATTTTGGGAGAGGAAAACAAGTTACTGGATACTTTTTGTGTAGACTGAGTATACTCACATGGTTCTGTATTTGAGAAAGGCTTACCTGAATTTCTTCTAACTGAGCCTAAAAATATTGGATGATTATTTCTTACTTGCAAAATTGTTGTGATAGTTCTGGAAATGGTTTATTTTTTTTTAGACTTGTCCCATAGAGATACAACAGTAAACGCACATGAAACTTTTACATATCAAAAAACAGTTTTACTGAAACCATTGTATCTCTCTCCATAACTTTCTTAAAATGTTTATATCAACCCGCTCTGCATGGGATATATGGATGGATATATAGGATTATATTTCACTATATGGTTGCTAAAACAAAATATAACTTTAATACCAGATTATTATAAAATACCAAATAACAGCCAGGGTGTTTATTTGGTTCAATCACTTAACCAACCAGGCATTTATTTGAGACCAATGCAGGAGATTAATTCCTTCCTCGGCAAAACTGAGAAAATATGGTACTCAAGTTCTTCTAATTAGTATGAATATAATGCATGACTTTCTATACAAACGTAGACTAGTTACTTTGAAATGTTACACCAAAATATAACAGATATACAGAGCGACTATTGAATTACAGAATGTAATTAAAACCCTCCCTCAACAGAAACTGACATTTCTTTAGCAAGTTAAAACAAATGACATAAGCAGCAGTTGGGGAGCAGCAAAGTGAGAAATATTCATCAACCACATCAGGGCACAAGGAGCGAACTGTTTTTTCAGCGCTTATAGACAATGTGAGCAACAGTCCTGCGTTCTGTTGTTGGAGCACGACTTCTGTCTTCCAGCTTGTACATTCAACTCAACGTTTATTTGGAACTGGCGGTTATTTATCAAAATGTACTCCTGCACTCGGCATTTAAATGAAACCCAACTCTTTTTTGGTATTTTACGGTACTATCAGATATCTTCTTCTCTAGCATTCGGCTTAGGCTTCCCTCATTTGCCTCTATAACTGTTAGCCTCGCTGAGCTTCATTTGACTGGAGCCTCTTCTTTGTACAGCCTATGATACATACACACAGTCTTATGATAAGAACATGATTAAACATGAGTGTGATGGCGTTAGCATCACAGTAACAACAGGAGCAGCAGATGTATCACAGTGAAGTAGCAGGCGCAGCAGTAGAAGTAGTAGCACTATAACATGTATTTGTAAAGTAGTAGTAGCAACTCTAATATAAAGTTAACAGCAATAGGAGCACTGAATGAAAACAGAATAAGAACAAGAAAAGTGTTAAGGTGGCATCTGGCAATATAATAAACTTAAACTCCAAATGAATTGAAAGGAACAATAATTTGAAGCACTTTTAGAGATATTGGTATTGGATATCGATGCTGATACTGAAAATTCATATTCCAAGATGTTGGTTCAGTCAACATCCAATTTTGGTCTACAAAGTGGTGAAATAAGACAATTTTCTGGTCAATGTTGGCCCAAAACAAAAACATCTCATAATATTAATCTTGTAATTTTACAAAGCTGTTCTGCAGGTGCGTCGAGAGGAGTCAGCTGAGGTGGCTCGGGCATCTGGTCCGGATGCCTTCTGGGCGCCTCCCTCGGGAGGTGTTCCGGGCATGTCCCACCGGGAGGAGGGCCCGGGGAAGACCCAGGACACGCTGGAGGGACTATGTCTCCCGGCTGCCCTGGGAACGCCTCGGGGTTCCCCCGGAGGAGCTGGAGGAAGTGGCTGGGGTGGAGGAAGTCTGGGAGTCCCTGCTTAGACTGCTGCCCCCGCGACCCGGCCCCGGATAAGCAGAAGAAGATGGATGGATGTTCTGCAGTTACACATGTGGATTATTTCTTTCCGTAAGTTTTATTTTTTGACTTAGTATCGGTTGATATTGGCAGATACAAAAAAAAAACAAAGTATTGGCATTGATATCGAAATTCAAAAACCTGGATCAGCGCATCTCTAACCCTTACTATCTGAATACCACAACATTTTCTGCCAAAGAGCTCTAGACACAAGCCACCTCTCTTCTACACTTTCCATTGCGTTGTCTTGTGTCTTGTGTGTTTTGTGTGTCTTGTGTGTCTTGTGTGTCTTGTGTGCCTCGCGTCGTCGCCACATCAGACACATATCGATGTTAATTAAAGGGCCGGGGCTAACAAGTGGGCAGCTCAGCATTATCTAACCATCCGTTCAAATTGTGTAATGTGCACGTGAATAAGTTTGGCCACTAACAAGATAACTATCCATCACGCCGTGTCACATATTGAGAGGCGGGTAACGGATGACCACTATTGGTAATAATAAATAATGCAAGCATGTCACCAGAGGACTGAGGCCCATCTAAGTGTCGGCACTGGACCATGCAGCATTGATCCAGTGGGACACGGGTGTAGCATGTGTGGCTAACAGTATTGGGGCAGTATTGGCTATAGGGGGGACTGCGGTTGTTGGTTTTGTTGTTACAGTTTAAAATTGTAATGTTATGTTGAGAAGAAACAATTTTACGGTTCTTAACTCCATTACCAAGCAAGATATCTTTAATTTTCCATCATTTCACATAGGAAAATCACCAAATGAGCAGGTTTATGCTGTCAAAACCTCAGCTAAGGGAGCACTGTGTAACTTGTTTCTGAGGATACGTCACTGCGATGCCTGGAATGTTCCACAGTACGACTGAGAAAGTTAATTAATTTCTTCAATCAGATTTAGAATTTTAAATGCTGTTGAATTTCGTAAACTGAAATGAAACATGTTATGAATTTATTTTTTTATTCTGAATTTTACTTTCTGAAATTCAAGGTGTTTTGAATTCAGCAATGAATTCAAAATCACCTTTTAAATATTCAGCACAAATATTTTCAAGCCGTCAGAATTCAGAGTGTAAAATTTGCAGTGAAAGATTTTACAGGATCTAACAAACAGGAAATGGTGCAGTGAAGCAATCCGATTTGTCACAATTAGCCTCATCAAAACTAAATACACAACATTTCTTAAGTGTTCACAGATGAGAAGGGCCAATAGGAAACAGCCTCTGTCCTCCTCACTCATAGGATCGATTGCTTCTGCTTTGGCATCTTGGATCTTTGCTGTGAAATTTTACACTGCAAATGTTACGCGCTTTTGACTGTTGAAAATATCAAATTCAAGTCCTCAAATTCAACATACTGAAAATGTACACTTACATTTTCAGCAAAATTTTAAAAAAGTGAGAGTTAAAAAAGTGACAAATTCAGTGGTATTTAAAATTAAAAATCTATTGGAACAAACATCTTCCATTTATGACATTATATTTATTAAATTACAGGTGGTTCTATAGTTCAAAAATACCTAGAAATGTCAACAGTTAGTGGGGTCGCCTCTCCACAGATCTGGCCTGTAACTACATCTGGTTTGGTCTCCATGAAGAGTTTACTACTGGAAAGGTTTTTTTGTTGGAGGGTCTATCAAATGCTTTTCACCAAGAAGATGTTCTTCCTTTGCTTGAAATATTTCACAGTATGACATTAAACTTTTCTATCTTCATGGAGACCAAACCAGACCAAGATACAGGTCAGATCTGTGGAGAGACACCCCCACTCACAGTCAAAAAGCATATTTTTTAAGGTTTTTTTGAGCTATAAAACCACCTGTAACTGGATAGCTGTAAGGTAGATCTGTTTAATGTCATACTGTGGAACATTTCAAGCAGAGCAGTGACATCCAGAGAAAGAGTAACAGACCCAACCAAAAAGTTATGTAACACACTTTTAAACTTCTGCCCTTCATCTGAAATGATGACAGAACATGACCACAAATGATGCAACAAAAAACAGCTCAAAATAATTCTAATAATTGTTCTAATTTGTAAAAGTTTTGACATTCGTTCATAGCTGGCGGCCATGTCTGCAGTCGCCACACTGACTTTGGCTCCTCCCACATCACTACCTCCCGCCGCCATGGAAACGAACAGCTCCAGATCACTGTTCTTCAGAGCATCAGAGTCCAGCAGCCGCCTGAGGGCACGTCTGATTGGCCCACACATCCTGAATCTATAGTTCGAAGTCTATAATGTTTATAATACATATTTATAAAGGCTAGTTATACCTCCACTCTTTTCATTTGTACGCCGCTTTCTTATCCGATCACCCCTGGCTGTGTTTCTCATTTGCCTTTTGTATTCCCGCTTTATTATCATATTCATTTTGCCATGCTCACCTTGTGCAGAATAACTCCAGGGAGCCAGTAGAATGGACTTATGATGGAAAAGTTTTGAAAAAATAATATAATTCATTTTTTTATTGAGCGTATGTTTCAAAGACAATCATTGGGACGTTATAACTTTGGGTTTCTATACTGCGCCGGCGTTATTATAGAGGCGAAGCTATCATGGCTTTTTGATCGCAATCTGCACGGAGAATAAGAGCTATTATAGCGTACATCCCAGACAATTTTACCAACATATCCAGAGGCAGCGAGGCGGATTTAACACTGAACGCGCCAACAAATTGAAGCATACCGGCTTTATCAGACATCCACGCATATACTGTAGTTAAAGCTCCTATATTATGGAAAATTGATTCTTATGTGGAGTTTGAAACCACAGTGGAGCACTTCCTGTATTACAACATGACATCACAAGGGGGAACAAAGTGTTTTCTATTTGAGAGAGCTTAAATATGCAGGATTTGTGCGTTAAATATGTTTGAATGAAAAAAAAAACCACAACTCCAGTCTGTTTGTGATGAGGAAACAACATTATAACATAGATTAGAATAATGTGATAAGGGCCCTTTAAGAACCTACACAGCAAAAACCAGAGAGTCAACATTTCAGAGTTGTTTTTAACACAAAAAGTGTTATTTTAGCTATTTGAAAGTGAAATGAGGGTTTGAGTTGGGGTTATTTGCCAGAGTTGATACGATTGAAGTTAATTCAACTCCCTTAATAGTGTTAATTTGGCACCTCCCACCCACTTCTTCAAACTGCTGCCAGAGTAGACCAGTTTGCACAAGTTTGGTACATAATTTCATCTTAAATTAACTAAATAATGGGTAAAAATAAAAAGCCTCTGTGTCATTTAGCTAAATTAGATCAGGATAAGTGTTATTCATTTACTCTCAAAACATTAATATAACTCTGGATTTCGGGGTTAAACAAGAACTTTGGTCCAGTGTTACTTAATTAACATTTCCAAAAGTGTTAAATTAACCCTAAAACAGATTGGACTCATATAAACCCTGAGAAAATGTTCAAATTGATTCTGTGAGAGTCAAATTTAACACATTTTTTTCAGTGTATGAACATCATCAATTGACCAATATTAAATAAAATGTATTTTGTGTCGAATATAGGGTAAAGAAAGAAAGGTCCTTGGTTCAATTCCTGAATTTGCCCATACGGTTCTCCCATACGTGCAGCTGACCAAAGTTTTATATCAGATGCCCTCCCTGATGCATTCTCTGCATTTGGACGTAAGATTTGTGTTGCGCTTGTGGTGGAAGCAGGAAGTGAAGTAAAGGTTGCACCAGGGCGGACGGGCCATCTGTGCGTTTTGGGAACAGCAGAGGAACAGAAAACGTAAGGAGAAAGGTGGACGGGGAAAGGTTACACAAAACACAAAAGTCACTTCAAAATGAAACGGCAAAATGCAAAAAGCTTACAGAAGTTTTTGCCCGCAGCAGTAGTAATGCCACAGATGACGATGATGAGGGTCCGACAGAAAGAAAAGGATGTGAAAGCAGTGACCTGTTGAGAAAACTTCTGCTCGCTGCTGCCACCTTGAACAGACGACATCACAACAACACAACCACATTTGTGATTAGGACCTTTTTGTTAATAAAGAATGAATGAAGTAGTTCATCTTTGTGTGTTTTCTTCAAGTATTTCATTATTGGTAGGTCTGTTTGTGGAGGGAAAAGTCCAGGGCTGTTTTTTGGTCCCAGTCTGTCCCTGGGCTACACAATGACAAAGAGGTTGTCGGTGCAAATTCCCTTATCCAATTAAGAACATTCATTAAGCGCTAACAAAAGGCAAGGTTTTCATTTTCGCGAAGTAACATGTGACTGTCCTTTCACTGTTTGGCTTATAAAAGTGGCTCTGACTACGTAACTTTTCTGACACCTGCTTGTTTCCATAGGGATTAATGCTGTTACTGTGTCCTTGGGCAAGACACTTAACCCAGCTCAGAGTTTTGAAGGTGTAAAAGTGCTATATCAAAGTATTTACAAGTATTACATTAACTTTAAAAATGTTTTTCAAGGTATTTTTTAGCAATAAAAGCCCAAGGAATATAGTAGTGTAGACTGTTGTTCATTGTGCTTTTATGCACCACAAAAAACAACATCTAAGGGAGTTAAAATGTTTTAAATTAAGAACATTTGACTTTATTTGAGTCGATTCAACCTGACAAGTCAAATGATCTCCCAGTGGAATAAGTGTGTTTTTCTTAATTCAAGCAACATTTCATTTTGTTTCATATTTTAAGTGCAATGTGTTGTTGTTTGTCTTATTTTAACTATAGCCAGATGTATTTTCATATTTTAATTACAAAAAAAGTCTCGTTCCCATGGCAGATCATTTTTCTTGCCAAGTGACATTTTCTCCAATCAGGCTAAAACTTTCTTAATTCAAATCATCTTAACTTGGCCAGATTTTAGTTTTTGCAGTGTGAGCTTTGCCTGGAAGCTTCTTTAAAGTTTAATGCCACATTGCAGCACTTTCCAGACAAAACAAAAACAACAGAGAGAAGTTACTGACCAGAAAAACCTCACCAGAAGAGACAGTGCGCCTTTAAAGATGCACTGCATAATATTTCTAGTGGAGGGTCTGCCACCTGCTTGTTGCCATGGAAATATTTCCTTTTTAGTCTAAAATGTTCCACAGTATAGAGGGAGTCAAGCAGGTTACAGCATTAACCTAAACAGCAAAAAGTGGAGTGTTAAAACTGATGCACAGAATCAATTTGAACATTTTCTCAGAGTTTATATGAGTCCAATCATTCTAAAGTTAATTTAACATTTTTTGAAATGTTAATTAAGTAACACTGGACCAAAATTTCTGTTTAACCCTAAAATCAAGAGTTATCTGAACGTTTTGAGAGTAAACAGATAACACTTTGTTGGGTTATCCTGACTTAGCTACACAACCCACATATTTTTACACTTTATTTTAGTTAATTTAAGATAAAATTATTTTTAAAAAACTGGTTAAAACTGGTGTTTTCTAGTGGTGAGTGGGAGGTGCCAAATTAACACTAAAGGAAGTTAAATTAACACTATATCAACTCCCATTTCACTTTCAGATAAAGTCAGTTAAAATAACACTTTTTGTGTTAAAAACAACTGAAATATTTGACCCTGAACTGTTAACCCTCCAGTTTTTGCTGTGTACATTACAGTTCAGATCTGTGAAGAGTCGTTGCTAATCAAAGAAGGAATTATTGTATTTTTGCACAATAGAACCCCCTTAATGAATAAAGACTAGATGGATATGTTTAAAGTCACACCACGGGACATTCTAGACCAAGCAATAACATCCCCATAACATAGAATAGCATCTTAAAGGAAAATTACACGCTTCACCACAACTCTTCACACATTTTTATTGGTATTTTGAGGAGCTGAAGTTGAAAGACCATTCTTAAAAATCCTAATTATGAGTTGGAGCGATTATGCAGTGATTTCACTCTGTACTAGGAGTGGTGATTAGTGCAGTCGTACTATTGCTTTTTGAGTGACATCAGCGACTTGAATGAGGAACAAAGCAGTAATGCCATGGAGATCAGCAGATACAAAGCGTTCTGCCATTACACACCAGGCCCTCTCTCCTGCTTTTGTGCTCCAGACACTAAATTGCCTGACTATTATCTCCCCGCCCCCTCTGCCTCCTTATGCAGCTCCTCCAGGAATAAAGTCACCTCAGACTGAGATAAAGACACAAGACAAGATTTCTGCATCTGCCGCTTTTCTAATATTCCACCGAGATATTGATGGATGTTACAGTCAGCGGGTGATCGTTTGGGTATAAAGTATATTTCAGCTCTCTACTTTGATATAGGTAGACTTAAAAATGCACTATGACACTTTTCTGCTGCCTGTTTGTCTTCAAGGAGATGTTAATACTTTGGTTTAAACATCCACAATTCGGCTCGTAAGTCGCTACATCATAATTCTATTTCTGGGTCCAAGTCAGAGCCGTGCTGAAGTTGGCCCGACTGATCTACAATGTAAAAATACAAATGGCGAGGAGAAAGTTTCATTCTTTACATTTTCTCATCGCTATTTATGTCCACAGTGGAGCAGGACATATTTAGAACTTGTGTTGGGCTCGGGTCAGACTCAGACACATCGGGGCGTCTCCTGTTTCCCGTCTACAGTAAAACCACTCATTCTGAGACTCTTAAGTGGTCAAAAGATCAGAGCTGTGCACTTCTAGCTTGGAGTCAAAACTGAGTTATTATTATTCGTGAAAT
>KN508489.1:31068-47673 GCA_000787155.1 Scartelaos histophorus | reverse complement strand
GAATTCCTGACGTATTTTGGATTCCTTTGAGAGGGAATGTTTTATGCTTCTTTTAAAATACAAAGGACTTTCACATCTGAAAGCCATTATCCCCTCGCACTGTTCGAAAGCAAGATTCTTTCCACTCTCTTGGCATCATGCTGCAATCTTTTGTTTGACTTTTTTCCATTTCTTTCCATTCTCCAGTCTCTTGTAATTTGCAGTTACAAGGAATCTCAAGTCTCTTCCATCCAGAAAGTCAACAAAAGAAGGCTAAGCCTGAACTCCAGTGTCAAACTCACTATTCTGTCCACGCTGTATGTTTTAACAGTCGTTTAGCCATGGCTGGGTTAAAGTATGCCCTACCTTTTGGGAGTAACATCATGGGCAATCGCCCGCCTCTTCCTCTAGTGCTTCCTACAAAAACAGCAGAAGACCATCCCTCCACATCCCTCCACATCCCCACTAAACAGACCAATCTGTTTGTGCACTGTTTTATGAGATCACATATTTCGATTCTCTGAACACGGTCATTCTTTGTCTCCACTTGTGAAGTACTTTGAAGTAGTACATTCCTCTGGTACTGCATCACTGCACAGCTGTGAAGAGGCAGGTTGTTATAGTGAGTACAGCTGAGTGGCATTCTGGGTAGGATGAGGCAAAGCATACCTGTACACAGCGCCTCCACAACAGAGAGAAGTCACAATGTCATTGTCCAAACGTACAAACGCACAGCATGATTCTCTACAAGGTTCATCATTTACCAAAAACTGAGACACAAACTGTGACAAAATAATCATCTTTATTTAGGACTACCACATCTACTTCACTACTTTAGTACATTGACTGCAAATTACTGTTACTTTTGCTACTACCCTTGCTACAATGACTCCATTCTGGTCTCTAGTGCTATTCTTATCCCAAATGTATTCGCTCAGACATAAGATTTGTTTATATTGGCCAGCAGCTTTCTTGACGCATGTTAAAAGCAGATATTTTGGCTGTTGTATATGACCTGGATATATTTTCTCCTTTGTGATTGCCTTGATTTGAAAGCAATCAGCAATGACCCTATCTTGCTCAGAACTGATTGTCATTAACTTCTAGTGCTGCCAATTCAAACATGTGCTGTATGGTTTTATGCTCATGTCATACATTTTCTTGCTTTGTTAAATACATTTTCACAGCTCACACCGGGAATGTATTTTACTGTTGCCAAAAAAATCACATACAGTCGCATATAGAACATACAACTACTTTCACTTTAGCCCTGAAGCAAAGAACTTTAGTGCACTATATTCTCATAAAAGAGCAGGCGTCTTGCACCATTGTCGGGTTACACGCTTGTAATAATATTTATGCTGTAACCAATGTCGTCTGGGGCTTTTGTGACCTGTATGTGCACTGGATCACCCCACTGGGCAGAAGTACAGTATGACTAATTCTGGCACTGTATCTTTTCTTCGCTCACAGTGTCATGGAAGTGATTTAGAAATACAGCGATCTCCTGGGTTGGACATGTTCTTCGAGGTCTCATAAGCTCTGGTGGTCTCCCCTGGTTTGATGTTTCAGCATAAACTGGGCTGCATGTCAAGAATGCATCCAACAAGTCAAAATGTGAGCTTTTCTTTGGTTTGCTCAACCATGTTGCAAGGAAACAGATTTGAAACAATGATCCTGGAGACTTTGATTTGAAAAGTGTTTGTCAATGAATGTTGTGCCTTTGGACCATCCATTATGACAGTTGTATTTAGTCCAGATTCTCAACTTTTATTTCAGATGTGTAGAAATGGTATTATGCCTGGAGACTAGACATGTCTGGACAAAGTGAAACAAATGGCTTTTCTTTGTGACAGTCACTAAACGGTCACAAGCCTCAAATAAACACCTCTTTCTTGTGCTGAAAAATGACATTTGACTCAGCACATCTTTTTCACTCTTGAGTCAAGCTAAGCCATGGTCAGTGTATGGGATGGAAAGATGGTAGAAAGACAATTAATGAAAACTAATCATAGTATGTAGTGTGTCTATGTGTGGATTTCACTGTTGTTACTTATTGTTTAGGCAAGATTAATGAACTAAACGTAGAATGTGGCCACAGTTGCTCTTTTTGGTCCTGTCTTAAGATCAGTTTAGTCCTAATGTAAAATGTAGATTTTGGTCCTTTTCTAATTCTGGTTTAATCTGAGTCTAGTCCAAATTTAGTCCCAGGATTGTTTTGTTGAGCCCCAATTTGATGTAGTGTTTGTGAAAGTGTGAATGCACCCATAGAGTTTAGTGTGGTTTCTTTGCCCTTGTGAGAGGCCCAATAGCACAAGTAAAGATCCTACAGCAAACTGCACGTTCCCCATTTGAACCAAATGCCATGTTCAACTGCATGAAGCCAGCATGTGTTTTCTGTGTGAGGGGATGTCTGTCTGGGGCTGCACAAAAATGTAGCCATGCTCAAATCTGATTGAATGGGAATGCTCATGGTTACTATTGTTTAAACATATGTGGCTTTGTTATATACATAGACAGAGAATCATTCCTCTTAAGTCTCATAGATAATAATATACACTTATATCTTTCTTTATTGCTAATAGTCATTCCATGAGAGGAAACTATAAATACCCATAGATGGGGGAGGAAAGACTCCATACAAACTTACAAGTTTAGGATAGAACCTTGCAAGGTTCTACCCTATTGAGAGTGCTGCAGCCATACAGAGGGTTTAGTAACCTAATTTTCAAATTTCATGAACTACTTACAAAATATGTCAATGCAGACACAAAAATACAATTCTTAAACATAAATTTAATGTGGTCACAAGGAAATGTCATCCACTTCTATTGTGTACTAAGTAGCTCTGTGAAAGCCTGGAGATCGTAGTCTTTCACTAAGATTATGGGCTGAGTGGAGAGGTGGTCAGTGAGCTGTGCATTTCTACTTTCTAAAGAGTCTATATTGTTGGTTAGCATTTGGATAGAGTTGGGCTGACTTCAAAGCACAACTGCATCAACTCACTAGACTTTAACACTACTCACCTGTTAACATTTTGACTGGTAAACTACTTTTCCTGAGACTCAATTTGGGCATGTCAGGTGGTTTTGCAGAAGGTGCTGGAATCACAGTGGGCAGTAGAATCTGAAGTGTACTCAGCTGTCTTCACCCATATACCACCCATGCAGCACCCAAGGTGACTTCCTATCAGCGACAAAACACAAGGAGCTGTCACTCACAAATGACAGTTTAGGTAGAGTAGAGCAGCAATAATTAAATTTTACCTTAAAGATGCTTTGTGTGCTTTTCTCCATGGACATAACCTTACCTGGAAAGTTTCATAGTATGATATTAAACCATTCTATCTTCATGAAGACCAAACCAGACCAAGTTACAGGTCAGCTTTGAGGAAAGACAACCCCTCTATCGGTCATAATGCCTGTTTTCTGGGTATTTTTGAGAAGTAAAGCCACTTGTAATTGAATAAATGTAAGGCAGAGCTGTTTAATGTCATACTGGTGAACATTCCAGATAGATCAATGTCATACAAGCAGGTGACCCTAAACGAGAAAAGTTACACAATGCACCTTTAACTTTATTTACCATCACTTGCTCTACAGAATGATTTACAATTACACTGAAATCAGGTGTGAGTCAGGATTAGTTCTTCACCTTCCCAAATGACAGTGTATTCACCTATTGTAGGCATCTTCTCTCAATCTGGTGCTAATTTCTTCAATAAGCCTGGGCTTTGTGGCTCTTATCAGGCTAGCGGGTTGCCAACAAGAAGCAGGGTTGCGGACCGATGCGAGACCCTGCGTGAAGGAGCCCGGTGCGTGGCCTCTGCACGCACAACTTGAGGAGTCTTGAGGAATGTGGGTTTGTCCTGCAGTCCGTTACTACCCCCTCTCTCCCACTCGCAGCCTGTCTCTCTCGTGTCCCCTCCCCTCTCCCTCAAACAGGACAATTCCCCAAGTTTTCTCTTTTTCTCGCAAGGCTATAGTTCAATATTCCATTGTGGGGCACGTATCCTGTCTTCGATTCCTTTGAAGGCTCCAAGACGCAGAGGGACTCCAACTGCTGCGAGGTAACCTGTGCGCTCTTTACTCATCATTGCTTTGGATAGTGGTTTTAGTTTCGCGTAACATTGCTTTTTTTAAGTGCATCTTCTGTTTGACTGGTTGCATGATGGAAATAGAAAACGAACCATCGCTCAGCATAAGTTTACTGTATCTGAATCTTTGGCGCACGGTTGTTTTCTCTAGTTTTACGATTTACGCATCGATCCAAGTTGTATTTTTATAGTGTAAACTTTCCCGAAATAAAACATGAAGTTGAGCAGCGAGTGTTAAGGGCAGAGCAATAGCTGATGCAGCGCTTTTCTCCATTCATAAAGTTGTGGTGACATGCAGTAATGTGCTAATTGTGGAAAAATATGCGCTTGTGCTAAGTTACAGATAACGGTTTCAGATCACGTTTCATCGTTGATTTTTTGCAGACGGAGAGAGATGTTCTTCTGGTCCTGTGCCTCATACAAGCCCCGAAACGTTTTTGCCTGATGAAATGTCTTTGATTGAGTTTAGGGGAGAAGTTTGCAAAAAGGTGCACTACTAATCCAAATATGTAGCATTACGCGCTTTTACGCACGGAACTTTTTTCATTTTTTTAATAGTCGGCTCACCACTACTTCCACCACTACCACTACTTTATTGATTTTCGTTAGTTTTTTTCACTCATTCATCAATAATTTCTCGCTGTATTCAGTTTTATCAGTCTGTGAACACGTTTTTGACTACTACTTTCCATAAGTGCAGTACAATCCAATGGCTCTACCTATGATCCTCTTTTAAACTGAATTCCAGTCAGGCGGCTCAGGGGCCATTCCTTTTTGCCTGTCTCTGCTGAGGTTATATATCACTTGAGGCTCAGAGCTCTCCTAAACCTGGGCTTTATAATGAGACGGAGCAAAGAAAATAAACCTCATGCGTATCCAGCCCACTTGGGTGTTTTTCAATATAATAGACTCTAACAGGCTTGAGAGACTAAGCCGGGCCAGGTCAGTCGAATATGTGGATATCATAATATACCTTCATGGCTTACACTTTTCTTATTTGGATAAGTAATTCATCTTTGTTGACTATTCATTACCCTCTTGCTCCCATGGTCTCAGGTTTTACAGGTTCACTTACCTTTTGACATCATTAAATTCTAACTTGTCCTCCTACTTTTCACCTTACTTTTTAGTGTCAAGTTGTTACAAAGTCTATGATTTATTTTAGTTTGTATGTGCATATGACCTATGGCAGTGTTTTTCAAATGATTCACACCTCCTAACTTAATATTTGGCTTTCCAAGTACCACCAGACTTAAATTAGGGCCAAACATGGTGTAAAAGTTGACTATACCAGCTCTAAAATTAAAGGCTGTGTGTTGTAAATGTACCACAGTTTGAGAAATGCTGCCTTATGGTACTGGAGGACTTTTTCCATACTCAAACCTAATCTGCTCTGAATGGTTTTACTTGTATTGATGAAATATTGTTTTTATTTATTTGGTTAGATCAAAGTTGCCATCTTGAGAACATTAGAAACAGTGAAATGGTTCACAATGATCTTGATGATTTGGGCAGTATTAAAATAAAATCTGAAGCTTACTGTAATCAGTATTTGATGTGTTTTTAATCCTTTTTATTCTAGCCCTGCTGTGGAGTACACCCAGGGACTTGGTGTGGATCCAAGTCTAAATCCCGCGTGTCCTGGGTCCATTAGTTAAACCCGAAGACTGAGAGGGCGGACTGACCAATGGCATCCATGATGCTGGCCCAGGCGCTGCTGGGATGGGTGTGTCTCTGTGCTGCCCAGGTGATGGGGTCACAAACGGGGACTGGAGCGTATCCAGCCAGTCGCTTCACCGGGACAACTGAGCAGAGAGAAGCACAGAGGGTTCGGCGCAGAGGCCAGGAGACTCTCAGAGGGTAAGGTCTCCTCCTTCCATTGTTTTATGGAAAAGACTAATAAGAATAATCCATTCGAATGAAAGGACCTTTTACATTGTGCTTGGTTTTTTAAGCAACATAAAACAGTTGAATCTGGAGAACGTTTCTTGTTCTGCTTTTCTGCCAGTTCTCTTCTCATGCCTGTGCTTCCTGGGACAGGGCCAGAGCTTGCCTTATACCAAATTAAACTGTGAAATACTACCACATTGTTTTCACTAAACAGCACATGTTCTGCTTACTCCAAATAGGCTTCTAACTGTAAATCTGTCCCACTTTCATGGGAAAGTCAGAGGAGCAGAAAAGTGCTCTCTATACATATACCTCATAAGGGGTCGATGAGTGAAAAACACGACCCAAATTCCCAAGTGCACATTAGTTTAGCTGGGAGAGTTTAGAAGGTTTGCTGTAGGCTCCTCTCTGGTGCTGGGGCGACAGATGGGGTATATGAACATTCATGTACAGTATCTAATGTGTATTTAGGTGCTGTTTGTTTGAGTCTGCATGTGGGGAGTATGCAGTCAAATGAACTAGAGGGATCATCTCTCCCAGCTGCAGCCCATCCTCTCTTCACTTTCTGTTACCCCAAAGTTAACAGCATGGGTGTGGAGACGTATGTCATGTGTATTTCAGAGTATATTTTTCCACTTCTTTCACAAACAATGGATGTTCTATGGAACCAATAATTTTGAGTCCAGATCAGTTGTTTCAATCAGGCACCCATCTGTCCCAGCTTATGGCTCTGTGAGCACCAAACCACAGGAAATGAGGTATTCGTTGGACTGGAAGGGTGTATAGAAGGGGCATTTGTTTCAGTGCTTTAGCCGATGAAATAACTTGGGGCAGGGTGATAATGACGAAAGGACATCGTATCAATCATATGAATCTATCATTGATTACATTTCATCATTTTAATGCTACACAATGTAAACTCTAAAATCATGTTTAATTGACCTAGAAACAAATAGATGTAGAAAGACCAAAGTTGTGAGAAGATTGTGGAAATAGTGGTGCTTTTCGAATGCCATATTATTTTTATGAAACTGTACTCATGAGTAGCAAGCGAAAGCCTACAGACCTTTTCCATTACATTGTTAACTCCTGGAAGCATTAGTGAGTCAGAAATGAACTGAATGATGGGATTATCCAAGTCAGCATCAGTAACAAAGCCTGACTTGTTTGACAAGCTGCAATACTTTACAGACTTTATATGATTGTTTTATTTGAGGTGTTCTTTTCACTTGAACGTGTGTGGGGACAAGCATAATAAAGCAGAATTTACTTTTAGGCTATCTTTTTAAAGTATACTCTTGTTTTTATTTAAAGGTCTATTGTGGAAACTAAATGGTGATTCTGACACAGCAGTTACTGAAATCCAGCTCACGACCCCACCTCTGACACATTGCTTTACATGTAAATCCAATCTAAATGTTTAGCAGTGGCAGTGGTAACTTGGCGTGCCTGAATTGTCCGTGCGAGAGTGAGTTTAATGATGGTCATTATGTTGGCCTTGGGCTGGGGTGCTCTGTTTATTTGCTGGCTCTAGTTCCAGATCCCCTGCTCTGTCTCTGCAGCACTGCCCCTGATGCCGACTGACTCTGATTTATTGGCTCCCACAAAACACTGGCAAGAGTCCACTTTAGGGTGTAGCTGATCAGACTGAGGCGGGAAGCCTGGCTCTGTGATTGACTGTCTAGTCTGCACTGGAAAAACGTGTGAGTCTCACCTTTTCGCACGTTATTTTATTGAGTATTTCTCCTTTAAAAAGATGATGTGTTTGTGAATCAAACTTTTCTTTCTTTTAGTATATATATTTTTTTGCTCCTTTTAAGCTGCTACTTCATACTTAATGGAGCCAAACTTGGCACAGTTTTGCTCAGACATCTTGGCTTCTGGCTATCAGACCAGTCCACTACATGTTGATGGTGAAACCAGCACTCAGACCTGGACTCAAGCACAAACATTTACATTATACAGCCTGGATAAAATAGTCATTGCCATACACCAATTCAGAGATCATGGTTTTGTCAGCATGTTCTTCACACTTCCTTAAATCAAAAATTTTAGGTTAATGTCTCAGCTATGACTTGGAGTTTCAACTGAAACACTAAAAATACAATGTTCTTGGTTATTTATTTCCTTTAACTCAAACTATGACATCTATAGATTACAGGTAGTCAGTTGCATTTGCCTCACCCTACTTTATGTTTAATATTTATACAGTGGAAGTCTCTATGGGTGAATGTATGGGTAGCTACCATTATGGAATAAAATAAAGGAAATTTGCCAGGTTAATGTCAATACTATGAATTTGGACTTCATTTTAGCATATGGGAAATATGGCACCGGATTTTGTATAATTGGCTGCCAGATTCAATGCAGTTTTATACACGTTTTATTCTATTTCTGGGTTTTATTTGTCTGCCTTTTACAGTGAGCTCACGTGCAGCTTGGTGTAAGTCATAATGACAGGATTATCTGTGACAGCTGATTGGCCTACGGGCTCTGCAAGTTTCAGAAGTCCTTATTACCAAGTCATACTAGTCCACATTATTTGATTTATCAGTGAAGCATGTATAAAAAGGTTTCTGTTTTTTCAAATACTACACTTGAGAACACAATAGAATTTCCCAGTTTTGGATGAGATTAAATTCATACGCAGTATTGGGATCCATATTTTACAGTAAATGTGTTTTCCATGTGTGAGTTTTCAGACACATTTTCCATTCACAGACACAGAAGCTTGTAGCCCCTCATAAGCCTGTCATTACAGACTTGCATTCAGGTAAGACGGCCATGTCTCAGCATCAGTGTGTCGATCAGAGGTCAAAGGTCAGGTGGCTTTTCCTCTAAAGTTCTTTGATTTACTGTCTGGTGTTGTTGTTGTTATGGAAACAGTGTTTGTTGTGGTTTCCCATTGGTCAGTGTAAAAGGCTACTGCTCTCATCTGACTTGAACTCTGACCCTGGATTCCTGCATGGAGGCTCAGCCCTGAGGCTGTGCTTGTTGAAGATTGAATCATGCTTCACAACTCAAAAACATGGATCTGTTTCATGCATCGTTCTGTTTAAATAATTGTGCTCAAACAAAGAAATATCTTTATCCAACTAATTAGCCTAAATCATTTTCCTACGCCCTATTTCTTACTTGGTACTTGACCCATGTAAAACCGGCTCCATTCTCCTAATTGTAATAGGGCTTTCCTTGTGTTCCTTTGGCCCAAATAAAGACAGTATTCTGTACATTCTTACCTTGTGCTGTGGCAGCCACTTACTTTTATTACATTAATAGCAGTTAATGAGTCATCCACAGAGTGAGGACTTCAAAGGCCCAGCTCAGCTCTGGAAGAGTTAACCTGCTTCAGACTATGCCTGAAACAGTAGGGCACATAATATTGAGGAAAACCCCTGGGGCTTAAATGTCTTTTTTGCCTGTCTTCCATTGAGCTGCCCCTTTTGGTGATTTGAACCTGAAACTGGGAGAGGAAGAATAACAGAGCAAAGTAGCTCAGGATCAGACCCCCATAATCCTTTATATATTGAGTCTGTGCCATAATGACTCCATACAATACACATTAAGTATGCTGCTCATCATAAACTCAATCAGCCTGGTTTGTGTTCATGCTCTTTAATTTTCATTGATCACTTACAACAGCTTGACTATTGAAACTGCAGTGCATCATTACTGGATAACACTTCTAGTTCAGATAGAAACTAATTCACACTGAAGCAAAAGTCACTGCTTTAGCCTTTTTAGTTAGTGCATAAATGCCAGTTCCTTTCAATGGAACTCAAACGTCCAATTAAAATAATCTGTTCTTACCAGTTTATTTCTCTTCTTTAGTCATAATAATCCCTTACAGTTGAATTGCACTTTACAGGCCTGGCAAGCATCTCAAAGTGCTACACTCTAGTCATTATTCATTCACTCCTTACTTAGTGGTGGAAAGCCGCTATCTGTTTTCCACTCTGCTCCTGCTTCCTCCATGATAAACCTGTTTTTCCTCCCCCTCTTGCTGCTGTCTTCCTCCCCTCACACTGTCCCGCTGTCCTCTTGTAGGTTTGATGTGTTTATGCTACCTGAGTAAACGTCTGCACCCCTCTGTCCTGCCCTGTTGTCCCTCCTGTGCCATCTGTGAATGTGGTTAAGGTTTACTTTGCACTCTCTTGCCCCTCAAAGTCAAAGCCCAGCTGTGGTCTCTTAGGGGTCACTATGGAGGTGCCCTGCTGAGAAAGACAGAGGGGTCAGAGCATTCACACCGCAGGAAGTTCATTCACAACTTTCCCTGTGCTATGATATAACTGCAGATAAATCCACTGTGTACTCCAGCAGTCGGTGGTGCTCTTGAGAAGGATCTGGTTTCAACCAATGGAGCAAATGGAGCTACACTACATGGGATTTCTCAATTTCCAAACCAAAAGCCTAACCATAAACAATTTAATCATGTGGCCATTGTAAATTTACACATGTTTTCCCAGCGTTGTAATAATGATTTTGTATTTGGCACTGAGTGTGACAGAACTGGCCATGGAGGCTGCTTGGAGAGGGGCTTCCCACAATGCAGCGGCCGCAGCCAGACCTCCCTGATGCTCTTTGTGCATGTCCCTAGATAAAAAGACTTGTAGCTAGGAGGGCATCTGACAAAAAGTGTGCCAAATCAGTTTAATTAAATTATATGTTTAATTTGAGACTATATAGTATTGTTTTAATGGCCAATCTATATTTTTAAAGTGCGCTATAAATAAGGTTGTAGTTGTAGTTGCGGTAATGAACAGTTAAATTGCATGATTCTGATTAAACTGTCACATCTCCAATAATGTTTGTACATTTTTAAAACTCTGAAAACCCTATTTTCTATTGATACTTAGTGCTAATAATGATTATTCAACAACAGCAACTGATATGAACTCCTGAGGTTTTCTTTCTTATGAATGAACCCTCATCTAAAAGGTTGGCACGAGGAAACACTGTGATTTAGCACCAGTATAAACAGCCATTCATTTAATTCTGGGACTAAAAGGGAATAGAGACTAGGATTTGTGTGCTCAGGAAGTGTGGACACCAAGCAGAGAGATATAACAGCAGCTAAATGATCCGCCTTATTGTGATGTAGTATTTTATTCAAGAGTAACATACGTCAAGAGTGATGCATGCTGGGAATTTTATAGATGCCAAAGTTAGAACTGTGTGTGTAATTATCCATGGACAATAAAGTATGTAGTGCCGTTGCCATTAGTGGGAATTGCAGTGTGTAGAGGCTGGTGTGTGTGCTGTACCAGTTTTCTCCTGATGTGGTTTTGCTATTTCCTCTGAGGAGATTTCTGTGGTGAACCTGTCCGCCAATCAGCATAAGAGCCTACACTGTGATGACTCTTACATCTGTCACACCAGGTCATAGAATCCCATTTAGTGTAACAAGTGGTAGAGCTCAAATGTATATGAAACCCTCTATTTATTTTTCATGGCATATGTCATTTTTATTAACTTTGAAGAGACATTTGAAAAATAGAGGACAACATTACATCTCAATGACCATTCACGATTATTAACATCATGACCCAACAATAGTAAAATCTTTTATTTTAGTTTTCATTACCGATGTCTAATATGTTGCCATTCATGCACAATATGTCCAGCTTTATTATATCCAACTCAGACTTAGAGAAACTTGATTGATCAGTAAACAAAACAGCCAAACAAAAAACATCACTTTACGTTTTATTGACTGAATCATTTTAACATCCATATTTTCAGTATATAATAGTGATTTCTGGTGTTCTGTCTTATAGACCCAATGTATGTGGCTCCCGTTTCCACTCTTACTGCTGTCCCGGCTGGAAGACTCTGCCCGGAGGGAACCAGTGCATTGTTCGTAAGTACAATCCCATCAAATAAGTATAACTACTGGATATGATCGTTTTTTGGCATTGGGGAAAATGTTTATTTATGTTATGATTTGCTCTGAATTTGATATATGTGTATTTATGTCTCCTCTTCAGCGATCTGCAGGAATTCATGCGGCGATGGCTTCTGCTCCAGACCCAACATGTGTACCTGTTCCAACGGTCAGCTCTCCCCCAGCTGTGGTGCTGGAGCTGGAAGTGAGTAACTCTTACGTCCGTAAACACAGAGTAATACACATCTATCATGGTAGTGTGGAGGAAGTCTGTTTAGGGGATTTGGGTTGAAAAGTTCATTACGGAATGTGAATCAGAAGACAAATATAATAATAACTTCAGCCTTAATTTTTACTGTCCAGTAGGCACAGCAGTACAGACCCTGAGGACCCATCTACAGATCTTGAACTAGACTTGGTCAGGACTGTCTTAGCTGGGGAATTTTACCTATGGTGCATGTTTTGGAGAAAAGAGAAAACATGCAAGCCCCTCACAGAAAGCTTAGAGCCTGACCGTAACTTGTATTGACCTCATATAACACCAGTGGTTATGAGAAATTAAACTATTTTACAGTTCCCTATTCCCTTTGCATGATCCGTGTGCAGATATCATTGAAGTACTTTATCACTGTAGTAGCAATAGTAGTCATTCTAATTGCTGGTGCATTACTTGGTTAAACTATCCAAACTAAACATTTAAAACAGTCTTATGCACTGCAACAGTTTGAGACCACTCATCCATTTCCAGGCTTGTGTCCAACTGTAACGATCCTGCATTTCCCCTCCCAGAGTGAGAACAGTTGTGGAGCCAGTGTAACTAGTACAGGGAGCAGACTTCAGGTCACAGAGTTTGTCCGGATTAAAGCAGGCCAGACACAGAGTTTAAGTGAAATTAGAAGAGTAGCAGAGGTTAATGCAACGCATGCTATAAATTATAATGTTGTGTACAGGAAATATTGGGAGCATGTCCTTGAGCTAAGAGGGCAGTTTATTGTATCTCAACTGTTAAGTAGGCTAGAGTTTGCTTGCGGGTCACTGTGAGCTCCTGCCAAAGCCTTCACATACACGCTGGTTTTAACAAAGCTGCTAACAGATACATTTCATCAAGTCACCAAAAGATTTACAGAATGTGTAATTAAAACTTTTACTTCAGCAAAGCAAATCTTGAGTCTGCTCCAGCAATAGACAAAACAGTGAGAAGAAGTCGGGCTGCTAAATCTAATTGCAATTGTGTTTAGATTTGTGATGTATGTTTAAAAAGTAGAATTTGGTTCAGGAAAATGTAGCTGAACTAAAAAATTATTGCGATTTGATAACTGCTCCAACTCAGATTAACCAATCAACTTTTGTTTATAGAGCCTTTCCAACATACAAGGTGACAAAAGTGCTTTCCAAAGTGCATTACTCAGTGTATAAAGCCATTCTGAACACTTTTAACTTTTAACTTATAACTTTTGAGCCTGGATTTAAACAGGGCAAAGTCTGGATGGCCATTTCTCTTTGATCACGATATGATGTGTAATCCTAAGAGGAAGCAGGATGCGCAGTGCCCTGCTCCTCCAGGTTGTATGCTCAGATAACACTGACTGATAAAGCTGTAGGAGCTTTGTCAAATGTCATAGGTCAAACTGCTCTGTGACCGGCTCTATACACATCTATCACAGAAGTAACTGACCCCTTGTGAGCCCATGGTGACCTATAGGTTTCTCTCTTTGGTTAAAAGGAATTGCTTTGTTTGAAAGGTGATCAGGTGTTACGATAACTCTGAAACATCAATAGTTTATTTGGACTAAGGCAGTGTGGCATCATCCATAGCCTTCAGCTCCAGTCAAATGAAGCTCACAGTGCTAGCAGATATTGGAGAAAGTTTGGAGCCAGACCATATGAGGAAAGGGAATTTATTCATGTACACAGCAAAATAAAAACATCAGGATGAGCAGGTTAACATGAACATTTTAAGACCTGCTTAGCTTTGTCCATTTATACAGTCTATGCTTTCCACAAACTCATTAAGACTATTTATTGCTATGATGAAAGCCACGTCAAATCAACCTGACCATGTCAAATTTCTCCCCTTTTGTGCCAATTTACAAATCTGCATTTTGAACTCTTTGGACCACTTTGCGCAGTTGGAGTGAAATATAAGCTCTCTCGAGGTCTTTTGGAAATGCTGCTTGTGTCCTGAGACCCTAAACAATTGATATCTTACTGATTGGCCATTTTTTAACCCAAATTATAACATTATTTTGGCCTTTTACAAATAAACTAAAATATTGGCTCTTCTGATGTGGCTCCTATTTGACCCAGAGATACACTTGAGTTCACAGACAGAATGACAGGGGTAGAACTTGTACGTCACCCTCCTAATAAAGCTACGCACAGCTCATTGCAGAGCAGCTGTGCACATGAGTATATAGGTCAGTTTTGTGAACCTTGTCATGCCTTAACCGTAATTACAAAATCATTACTGTGGACATGCAAGCTCTAATACTAAGAAACAGCTGTCTGAAAACTGACAGGCTTCTACTGGGGACTGGTGAACCCTGAGAACACAGACTTTAGTAATTATAAACTTGATCTCTTTGACATGTTCTCCCCTGTTGTGGACAATGCAAATATTATAAAGCAGATTTTCTGAACATCTACAATAGTATTTTTCTTATTTACTTATACCATGTAACCCCAGACAAAAGAGTGCCATAAAGAACATTTTCCATCAGACTCACATACACAATCCCCGACTTCCTGTTTCTCAGTCTCTCGTAAAAAACACCCAGATGTTAGCAGCTCACCGGCGACACTAGCAGAAAACAGAGGTGCATTGTGGGGCAGCTGAGAGTTCACCCTCCCCGTCTGCCTTTCTTGCCTTATGTTGCACGTGCAGCAGCGTTCCTCGCACGGGTCACGGCACAGGACAGATCTCTCACCTGGCGGGATTGAAATGAAATGGCACGACAAGAACAAAGTATTAGCCGGTGAGATCATCTCCTCCTCCGTCTCCAAAATATGCACAATTACTTCCTCTATGATCTCCCCGCTGAGAAAACATGTGGCACCGGCTCAAATAAGCATCTTTTGTGCTGCTGTCATTGTCTTTGCGTTTCATTTTGGTTTATTTACAATTTCCCATAGAAACCAAATGAAGGCCCATAGCACTATAATGATTATTGTCAACATGTGGAATAAAAACACGGCGAGATAACAGGCTTGAGGTTAAGGGAAGTTTATTGCTCTTGCCGTGCCCTCCCACCTGAACACACATCTTGAACTTGAGCAATCACCGGTAAACAAAACGCTTTCACAAGATAGATAATAGTTCCCCCCTTGAAATCAAGACAAAATACTGCACATACGTGAATCAGGAACAAAGACAGATACTAATAGATACTAAAACTATAGTATAAACTCTCAAAACGTGTTTTTTCAAGCATCAATATTGATATTGAAATCACATAGGACAAAACTAGATCTGAACTAGTATAATCCAAATTGCAATATTTAGCAAACTATTATTTTGTTGAAGTGGAAAAAAAGCTCAAAAAAGAAAAGGGTGCTTCTTTTTACCAGTGGCATTAATGTCAAAATCAAAGTGGAAATTTTATATCGTGACAACACTAAATTGTTGTTGCAGTTGTATTTTCTCTGGATTCACTTTTCAGAAGGTATTGAATCCAAAGTATTTTTTTTTTTCTTGGCTCCTTTAGGCATACAGAAATGTTCATCATTTACTTTTCAAGGACCTTTCCTAATAGACTAACAGAAAGGCCAAATAACCCCACAATGTTGAAAACAAAATCTACCAAAGTAAACATTTCTTGAAGTGATCAAAAGAAAGAGCTTAACCACTTCACAAAACACTGCTGTCTAACAAATGTCTCTTGGAGCGTTTAGCTATCTGCGAGCAAGTTTACCCAAGTTGCCCTCTCCCTCAAATGTCTGTCTCACATTACACTTATTTCTGTATGGCTTGTTCCTCGACAGGAAAAATGTAATCATTCAGTGCAATCGTTCTTCGTGTTTCACATCGCTGAGGAGTTGGCACGATGACAGGATGAAGTATAGCGCCAGTTTGTTCCAGCTTGGTAAGGGGCTGAGAGCTGAAAGGAAGACTGGAGTAGTGTCTCCTGGGAGCAAATGAGGAGACAGAGAAGAGCCAGCGTACAGAAAAAGCCAACAAGGACAGCCAAAGAATATAATTTATCACTGCATGTTGCTATGAGACTGAATCCGGCTCCTGCCAAATAGCTCATGTGAGAGAGACCATTGCAGAATTGAAGTATTTTGTGTTACAAATGGAGCAAAGGAAAGCCATTAACTTTAACAGCTAACAGTACAACAATCAGAATGTGTCTAGTCAAGCAAGTGTCGGTATACACTATGAAATGAACTTGAATTGTGTAAACTTTTTTGTTATTTTTATGCTCATTTTGATAATGATCTGTTGTGAGCTCAGGATTTTGTTTGTATGAATATGGTCCCAGAGTAATGGAGACCTCTTATTATGCAGTTTCATCATATTGTGTTGTTGTATTTATCTCAGACTAACAGCGTTAAAATTCTTGTGAGCCGATCGGTGCCAGGCAGGTTCAGTGGGATATATTGTAATTTCTTTGACAATTATTTTAATTACTTTATTTATTTTGTTTTTTGTTAAAACACTACTGTACTAGAGTCTGTCAGTGACTAATACTTTGGCAACAGTGCACACACACGCACACACGCACGCACACACACACACACACACACACGCGCGCAC
>KN508489.1:0-28946 GCA_000787155.1 Scartelaos histophorus | reverse complement strand
CACTCTTTCTAAGTACATATCATCATTTCCACAAAGCTTATTTCCCACAGTGTGAAAACCTCTTGTAACACTCAATTTATTGTGAGTGTATGTCCTCCCTCCTCTTCACCATCACTCATCTTCTAGTGATATTTTGGTGTTGTTTTCCTTGGTTTGACTTCTTGGAATAAAACCGCAAAGACTTTTAGTTATAAAAAATACTACGTCCCCACAGGACTGCGCTGATAGAATAGATTATGTGAAGGACATTTCCTGAAGAGGAGCAGAGGAGGGTCTGAGGAGACTGAAAATAAAAATGGACTTGCAGCTGTATAAACAAAATGGAAAAACATTGTAAATGCTAAATTTGCAGGTAGTTGTGAGGCAGCTCTAAAGTAGAAATAGTAAAATTAAGAGTCAAGCAAATGTACATTTACTGCAAATAAACAAATACCTAAAGTAAAAGTGATTAACAGTCCTTCCTCATTATATTGAGAAAATACACGTTTGTATAAAATGATCCCTTCAGGGTCAGGACTCCTCTATAAAAGACTATGAATCTCAGTGGGTTAAATAAAAGTCAATAAAGACAAGGATGAGATTTAGTAGAAGCACTGCTACTATTTATTATAATCATAGTATTAAGGTCTAATCCCTCATCCACCCTGCACTGGTCCACTGTAGAGAAGGCTTCAGTCATAGTCATCTGGACACTGTTTCCCAAAATGGCTTCTGGATTGGAGCCGAAACGTCTTGATTGCAAAAACAGAGTCCAGATGACTAACTACTCTGCATCACTATTACTACTCTTACTACAACTACTTAGCACTACTAAAAAGACAATTTCTTCTTCTTACTGACACATTTACTAACACTAAGATTACTGCTAAAACAACTTTTCACTTTATCAGCAAGTAGCACATTTTGGAACTAAGGTAAATAAATATTGATATTTTTAATGACAGATGTCTTGAAATGTTTTACCGTAAATAAGCTTAAGACATAGTTCTTAAGAAAGTTTATATTTGATTTGATTAACTAGAACAGTATTGTTTTTGCAGACATAACTTTATCTAAAGACTTGTAATTATGGTTTGAGCATTAGTGCATGGAAAGCCATAAATGAATAGACTTCCATAACACTGTCAGCAGCTCTGGTTAAACTGGGTGTGTATGAGGTCCCTGAATATACACTTTGAGCATATTGAAACTAGTTCATGTGAAACACGACTATTTACGCTTCAATAAACACTCCAGTGCTGTTAGACTTGTCAATAAGTCCCTTCTGCATTGACTTTATACTTTATGACAAGTGTAAATTCTTCCGTATTCACTCGATTACACTTTTTACATGGAGTGTAGATGGACATGTGTTTTCTTTGGTCAGCCCCGTTCAAGAGTAGCTTTGGTCGTTTTGCGGTCATCTGCTATCCCACTGCGGTCAGTCCCAAAGGCAAGCTGTGGTTTAGTCCAGACCAAATAAACCCAGCAGAGGAACAGACATGCCCCACGGCCAGCTGACGTCAAGGGCATTTTGATATTGTGGAAGCAAAGGAAGTGGTGCTATTTGTGGTCCATTGGCTGTGCAGACAACAGAGAACAGTGTGGTTGGACAGAACAAATGTATTGTAGAGCAGAGGTGAATATGTGAACGTTCATCTTCATGCACGAGTTGACAGAAGAGCAAATTCACCGGTGAGGAGGTCAAGAGTTCAGTTTTGGTCAAAATTGTTGTGGAACCAAACCCCGATAATGTGGTGGTTTGTCTCTACAGTTTAACAACCAACATGTTTTGTATGTTAGACAAAACTCGCAATATGACAACTCTGGCCCCTTGACGTGTAACCAAAGCTATATTTGACATAAAGAAAAACCATCAATTACCTTTTAATGTATGTTGGGATTTTCTCAGGCTCAGTGTGTGTTTTCCATATGAGACCTAGACTGAACTGTGCAAAGCCACAAGTTTTAATTCTTGTCGGGAAAGGCTCTGCACAACACAATGCACTATTTTGCTCAAAGTGAAAGCGCCAAATTTAGTGTCATTATAAACGTCACAATTCACATATCAGATTTGATGTCGGCGTTATTTTTATAGCTCATAAACAAATGGGGCTGCTATGACTAGAAATTGAAGTTTTCTGAAAATATGGAACAAATTGCAAGCTTTGAACTGCTAAAAAATGTCATGATTTGTGGCACATTTTAAACAACACTACAAAGGATGTCCCCTGAGTACAGAGCTTGTTGATGGAGCCTGGAGCCCACTTACTTATAGTGTGTGTCTGGCTTAGTGCACATTATTGTTCGCTCGCTTAGAAGTGGAAGTTTCCCAGGGCCAAAAGCTGCAAAAGTCGAGATAACCTTTGCAAAACAATGACATTGGAAAAGTAGTGACAGACGCTTTGCAGACATTGTGCTCATTGTGCTCAAGTTATTGAAAAATGGCGTGTTTGTATGCTCACGTTTTTAGCCAACTGTTAATGAGAGATCTTGTGATACAGCATAGGCCTTATCTCACCATTCTCCCAGAGTTTTGTGTGTGTTTTAGCCACTTTACTCTACAGTGTAAACAAAAGGACACAAGCCCGTCGAGGAAAGAGGAAAAGGGATATTTCAAGGCTCTTGATTATGGTTTGATAAGACTAACAGGGCCTGCTATGCTTGGCACTGATGACCATAAACTTCCTACACATACACATGCATTCAAACTGAGATGGCCACACATCTGAATTATTTATTTAGATCAACGTAAACCCAACAAAGAACTTCCAAATAAGCAGAGTCAAAAATTCCCCCCATGTGGCCAGACATGTGAGCAGCTTGAAGGCTGTAAATACATTTAGATGTGTCGGCTGCTTCACAGGTGAGCCACAGACACAGGTGAGTAGCCAGACATGTACTCATATAAAAGTACTTTAAAAATAGAAATCCAAGAAATCACTCAAGTAACAATAAAACAAGTATTTGTGGAAACTATACTCAAGTCAGAGTAATTGTAAGAGTTACTAGAGGTACTATTGTGGTTTAATAAAACATTCAATAATGCACAAAATCTATTTTCAAAGGATAACTCATGAAAATGGGAATATTTGAAGGAGCAATACTACACTCTCAAATATTCATATAAGTTAATATTGTCAACCTTAAAGCTTTTGTAGCCAAAACCTTTACTCAAGGGTACTGTTACAACGTTGTAAATATATAAATATATTGCTCAAGTAGGAGTAAGATTGTGGTTCCTACTCCAAGAAACTACTCCAAGAAGTTGAATTCTATTATATGTATCCAAGTACAACAGGGAGACACAAACTACCAGCTGTAGAAAAGAATAGCCATGTTAAAACTAATCCACAGACATTACACATTTATTTCCCCTATTTATCTTGTCATTGAAAAGCCGTATAAACGATAATGGTTTCATCTTCATGCAATCAACTCATATTTCACGCTCCTTATCTCGCAAACCTCCCTTTCACACATAGTAAAATACTTGTGTGGTTATTTGTAGGCTCAGATTGAAGGCGCAGACTCATTTCATAAACCACAACTGAGCATGAGCGAGTGTGACCATAACAATAAAACATAGTAAGTGGAATGTTGACAATTCCCCCCAAATCTTCTCATTCTAAGGAGATTTAGGCCTTCTCACCTTGAACCCCACTGCATTCCATCCTCTTCAAAGATGGCTCATGACAGGAGAAGACTTAACTAGCTTTGATGATCTTTAAGCAGTTTATGGGATTGGGAGAGCTACAAAAACATAATATGTGAAGAGGCCTGTTCCCAATATAATGGTCTATGTGATTAATGTGATATGAACTGGTCTGGGGCAAAGGTCACCAGACTATTCCTGGAAGATCTGATTTACTTTAGGTGAGTGTGAGTGTTTGTCAATGAACTAGTGATGTCACAGTATTAAATTGTCACAGTATTAAAATTTCAACGTAGATTTTGATACTAAGGTACAGATTATGACACCAAAATATTATTAACAACTATATTTTTGTTCCATTTACTTTCCCTTGTGGATCAATAAAGCTTGTATAGTCTAAGATAAAGCACTTTTACACTTTTACAATATATAATTTTCACCATAAATACTGGTTTCTGTACAATGACGTCTTATTCTAGTTTTGATTTATTCTAAAACTATTCAGGAATGGTCCATATCTATGTTCAAATGGGTTAGGGTTAATTTAATTGATTAGTATTTGGGTTTACATTATTTGACAACCTTCAAATGAACAGGTTAATGGCAGTGGATAAAGGAGCGGAAGGAGGAATCTTTTGATCTCTTGGCCAATTTGGACGCTAATTGGGCCAAATTGTTTCCGAATGCTGTCAGCCGGATGTTGAATAGTCCTCCTGTCCCAGACGGTGTATGTCCCGCTCTCACATGGACCATAGACCTACATACACATACACTCCTGCTCCACAGAGGACAGTCAGTTTGTGTTGGCCCACTGCATGTAGCTCCAAAAACACAAAGCAGTGATTTAGACTTTAGCTTGGCAGTAGTTCATGGAGATGCTGAGCTCTTTATGATTATATGACTGTCTGTGCATATATACTATATCCTGTAAGGTTTTAATGCATACAGTGTGGCTCCTGTGTAATAAACCATAGGCGATGTGCTGTTGATACATTGATAAAGCGTGTTTTTTCCACAGGCTGTAATGTTAATGCGTTTGGTCAATCTATGGTAACTACAATATTGTTTTAGGAGCACTGTGGTTGCAGGATAAAGCCAAAGATAATAAACCCAACCACTAGGGGTCAGCGAGTGCCTTGATCTGTGAGAGTTCAAAGTTTTGTTTCTGAATAACACGTTATTATTTGGAGAATTTAGTGCTTTAAAGCAGACGGTTTCTTTATGTGCAGGTGTGTGGATGTGTAGTTTTAACAAAAGCCTTTTTCTCATCTACTTCATCAAGCGCTGCTCTGCTCTGCCAACCAGACTGCATACGGATATGAGATCTTCACCTGGGAGTCATGTAGTGGGCAGACAGAAATAAAAGCAGATGAGCTGGAGCAAAACCAACAAGATTTTATGCTCACACTGACCTTCTTTTTATTCAAACCAAAAGCATTTATGCTGCAAAGAAAGAAACCCATATGAATAGAAGTAGAAAAAAAACAAACTACTGACCATCCCCACAAGGAATTTGTTGACTATAAATTTGTCTCCATAGGAACAATTTTATGATAGACTTTTTAATGACTACTTATTTGGACTGGTGCTGCAAATGAGGCTTTCAAGATTCATTATGATGTGATTAAATCATAAGACCATCAAAAAGAGTTAACCCTTGCAAATACATGCTTAAAATATAAAAAAAAAAATGGTGTGTTTAAATGCTCACATTTTAACCAACTGTTAATGAGGATTTAATAACATTTACTGGAAAAGGCTTTAATGCTGCAAAAAAAGAACCGCATATGAACAGAACTGCAAAAATAAGGCTTCCATAACTTCAGTCTGATGTGATTAAAAGTAGGAACATCAAAATGGTTGTAGAGTGAAATCATTGTGCGAGATTGCTCAAGTGTGTTTAACATAATTATTTACCATCAAACACAAGCACAGAACTGGCAGCCCCATCATGCAATTAAGTTCTTTTGTTTCTGCAATGGCTTTGGATGGGAGTAAAAGAGCTGGTGCCGACTCAATGTGCCTTTTGAACTACCGCTAAGATTTTAATTGCTTTAATTATCTGAGATGTATTCATAAAGGACTGCACTTCAAAACCAGACCAAAAACATAATGTGCCAATTTAGTCTTGCTACCAGCTCCACCTTTCCTCACAGATTCCTTCCTTGTAAAATGCATCTGCTTGTAAATGCAGTTCTCTATTTCCTGGTTTTGGACCTGCAGTTAATATAATTAAACTGATGTGTTTAAAAGTACAGTGAGTCATTAGTCTTAAATCATTGTGTTTCACTGCCAATTTTCTCCCACATCCGTACTCATTTGAGTTTTATTGTTCTGTTCTTTATTTTATCACAGCAAAACAATTGGTTATGTTTGATGTTTCATGTTTGGGGCATAGATAATTAAAAAGGCAAAACAAAATGGAATGTGCAATTGATTTAATCCCTAAACTGGTCCAAATGGAGTAGGATTAGTGTAATAATTTTCCAGGAGCTGAAAACCAGAAGAATTTCTATAACTATACAAAAGTCTAACTCTTTTCTTTTTGTTGCAGACTACAGGACAGGACCCTGCTTCACTCAGGTCAACAATCAGATGTGTCAGGGTCAGCTGAGTGGCATCGTATGCACCAAAACACTGTGTTGTGCCACTATTGGTCGCGCCTGGGGGCACCCCTGTGAGCAGTGTCCTGCCCAGCCGCACCCCTGCAGGAGGGGCTTCATCCCCAACATCCGCACCGGAGCATGCCAAGGTCTGTACTACACTCATAGACTGTATAATATACATATTTATATATATTAATAAATGGACATAGCTAACCCGCTAGCTGCCACGTGAGCATGGGGGCACTTTGGGCTCCATTGATTGTTTTCCATCGTATTAACCCGATCTACACGATCCTGGTCTTATTTTGCTATTTTGTCCACAAATAAAATCCTATTCCTGATATGGAACTCTCTTCCAAATTTCTCCTATAACTGAAATTGTGAGCTTCATTTGACTGGAGCTAAACGCTATGGATGGGGTCACACTTTCTTTGTCTACTTCTACATTCAGTCTATAACAAGGACACTACAACACCATGTGCTGAGAGCCACACACGACCTGCACAGTCATCCACATAAGTATTACTTTAGCCATCATCATGTCAGCTGCAGCTACTTCCCACAACATCCTCAAACGTGTGCTAACACCACGGGGCATGTTTGTGTGAAAACATAGGATACAATGTCTTGTCCTTTTAGCGATAATAACAAGTGTAACAATTACAACAGTCTATGTGGTCTCTTCATCTGAACAAGAGGCTATGGAGGCTGGAAGTGCATTCTTGTTTCTTCTTTGCCAATGACAAGACAAGAATAGGACACATGTGGAGGTGATATTCCCATGCATGAGCACACACTGAACTCCTCAGAGACTGTGTGTGATGGGATATAACACACAGAGGACATTATGTTTTGTATATTTATCACATAAACAAGTAGGGCTGTTTAGGATGCAGGGTAGTATGCAGTTATTATGAGATATAGCATTTTGGGTTAGGTTGATGACTTATTTAAAATCTAAAATAAATTGAATATTTTACATGCTCAAATGAGAGACTATTTTACCCTTAACTTGAGAATCCATTAATCTTTAAAAATACAGTACTTTCTGGATGATGTTCTTAAAGTGGGCCTATGTACTTGACCAACACATTTTATTACATTTTCAGGGACTGTCCTACATTTCATTTTGACATTTCATCTTGAATTGAGATGGTTCCTTAGAAGTTTTGCTGTTTTGTGTCACTGTCAAGAAAATTAGAACTGTCCTTTCACGTTTACTCTGCTCCTGTCTTAACTTTAAGATATACTTTTTTCCTCTCTCTTACACTTTAAAGCTATCTCAGAGCTGGAGAGCCTCAAGCAGTGTCTCATTGGCAGCAGTACAAAGCACACATGACCATGAATCCAAATGCAGGGGATTGCTGTCCAGGTCTCACATCAGGAAGACGGCTGCACCACGCTCTCTTCTCCTCTATTTCTGTCCCTCTCTCTCTCTATTTATCTACTAGTATTTGTCTTTCTCTCACTTATTTTCTGTACTAACCTTTGGCATAGATGTTTTAATATGACTTGAACATTGGACTATTCTGTTATTCCTGAAGTTGACATTGAATTGCAATAAAATAAATAAAATTTACAGTAACCAGGATGCTGAGATTACTATGTCTTACTATGGTGCACAAAGTGACTCATAAGCAGTTTGGTAAATTCTGATTGTCATTAAATTTCTAGTTCAATCATCCTTTTAATGTAATTAGTAACACATCATAAACTATTTTCTGACATTCTTCCAGTCACATCAAATGGCCTTCTGAATTCTTCTGAGTCTAACCTGTTTTGTCTCTTGTTGCTTGACAGATGTGGATGAATGCCAGGCTGTACCCGGGCTGTGCGCTGGAGGAAACTGCATCAACACTGTGGGCTCCTACGAGTGCAAATGTCCCGCTGGCCACAGACAGAGTGAAACCAGCCACAAGTGTGAAGGTGAGTCACGTCTGACCACAAAATATTACACGAGGCAGCAATTAGTTCACTTTATGGATAATGACATACATTTGCTGTAGTTCATGCGCAAAACACAGATCACAGTATGAGACATGTTACAGTCAATTGAGTCTTGACTTTCACTATGAAGGTTGTCCGTATATTTGCAAAATAAGATCCAGAATACTGTCTATCTTTTTAGAAACTGTTTAGTTTCTAGTTTCAGCGCTCTACTCCTGGTGATTTTTCTATTCCTAAGGGGACATCCAGTCACCCTGCGGAGGAAACTCATTTTAACTCATTTTCAGGATCTTGTCTTTTTAGTCATGACTGAGAGCTCTGGGCAGGATTGTATAATGACAATGTTAAATTAAGAGCATTAAATCAACGGTGAGAAAGATTATTTTATATAATATTTTATTTATTATATTGGGGACCCACCCACAGACACATTTCTGTAGCCATATAAAATATGACAATGTCTTAAAACAGTGTAGAGGACTCTCCTGAAGCCACACGTGCAGCAGAGAAGACTCCCATTATAATGTGTTGATGTGCTGGAATTTTAACAATGCCCCGGCCAAACAGTACGAAAGTTACACAGGCAGAAGTTGTGTCTTTTGGCCCAAAGCCGATGATTTCCTGGTCTGTAGGGAGCATTACAGATAGCCCTTAAACTGTTTCAGCCTCATCATGGCTATTCTACTGTGTAAGAGGAGACTGTATATAGACATACAGTACAGCTCTTTTCTTTAACTTTTTGAGCTAAACAAATTTCATACATTGAAATAGTTATTATATATATATTTTTAACATACAAAATATTATTTGATTAATACAATAAAAGTGTTAAGTATTGCTCATAATTCAGTAGAAACTGTGGCATCTCAGACCCAGTAGTGATTTATGTTGAAGTCACTGAAGCAGGAAATTCATAGAATGACTTCACCAAATTCACTGTATTCATTGGAGACACTTTCAGTTGTGGTTTGGGTCTTTGCCCTGGGACTTACGGTAAAGAGAGCTTCTCAAGAATGTGCCATTTTGTAGTAAAAATAAAACTGAATTTATTGAAAGCATGTGTAGCCACTTTGAGTCATCAAAGCATCACAAAGAAATATTGCATTGAAATTATTAACTTTGAGCAGCCTGTGAATCATACTCCTGTGAATACTACTACCAAATGCTGTCTGCTCAGTGTGTTTAAGCTTTACTCCAACATATTGCCTTTATAAACTGTTTAATTACATTTGTCAAATTTGAATCACATTATGAATGACAAATAGTAGACTGTAGTAAGATTCAACTCAATAGAGAAAGACTAATTAAATGCTAGATTGATATAAAGGACCTATCAAATAAGCATTGACATAAAGTGTTACTGTTCCTACATGCGTCTGCTTTATGAATTGTAGGAATTGAATGACTTGCTATCAATTGTTGGCATCTAGTTTCCATCCTGAGTAAATGTGAGAGGAGAATAGTCTACTGTTTATAAAGCCACAACATCTGCAGGAGACCCAAATCTGACAAGCCAATCTACAAATGTAGTTCCCAAGGGTTTGCTTTACAAAAATAGCTTTTAGTTAACTCCCAGTGAAACCAGTGGAGATAAAGAGCTGTTAAGTCATGGGTTGTGACTAGTTTTATGAGCTACTCTTAGCTACAGGATCAGGAACAGTCCAGCCCTTCCCCCGTCTTTCTTCTGTCTGCTTCTCCTTATTTGCCCTCTTTAAGTACAGTGTTTTGGCTGAAAAGCAGTTGTTAGTGTTGCACAGAAAAATGCTTATGGCACATTGGAGCCTTTCTCATTAGTGTGTAGACCTCACAGATTCTCACACACCAGGCCTGTGCAAATACACCAAATAATTAGAAAAAGAAGACTTATAAATAAAGAATTAGAAGAATTATAAATTGTTGCAGAAATGTTCTTAATTTTATACAGTTGTTTGGAAGATCCAGTCATGTACATTGCAGTGTATTTCAATGAGGTGACCAATTTACATTCGCAAACGATTCATCATGAGAGAGACATGCCTTATTTTCTTTTAAAAGTCCAATAACGTATGAACAAGTCGACGTCAGCACTAAGAACTGTAATTACGCCCCACCGTGGAACAGTAATGCCAAATAAAGGGTGACACATCATAAACCCCATTACTTTTTGGAGCTGGTCTTTGGGTAAGCCTCGTCATGGAGAAGTGGGGCCCCAATAATGCGTTTAAGTGCCGTCATAAAGTGTGCCACACGGCCAAATGCCATGTCTAGGTAACAGCATGAGGCTCCCACCAGGCTGGATACTGCCCAGAAAACTGTCAAGGCCTGCTTTTGCTAGAGAAACGTTGGATTTTATTGGGAATTTCGCTCATTATTAACTGCGAGGGAGATGGGGGGATGCAGTATTAGATTGTTACTTTAGAAATGTTGGGAAAACTTCATAACCTGGTCCCCACCTAATACTCTGAGCTCCTCCACCACCCCCTGCCCTTCAATCAACTGATACCAACCTCTCGTCCCCCCACCAGGACTAAACCTAAGAACTGGTGGGACAGGACCTTCTCCACTGCTGCCCCCACCTTCTAGAACTTCCTGCCCAAATTCTTCTTCTTCTTCTTCTTCCTCTACTTCTTCTTCTTCTTCTTCTACTCTTCTACTCTTCTTCTTCTTCTTCTTCTTCTTCTACTCTTCTACTCTTCTTCTTCTTCTACTCTTCTTTTTCTTCTTCTACTCTGCTTCTACTCTTCTACTCTTCTTCTTCTTCTACTCTTCTTTTTCTTCTTCTACTCTTCTTCTACTCTTCTACTCTTCTTCTTCTTCTACTCTTCTACTCTTCTTCTTCTTCTTCTTCTTCTTCTTCTTCTTCTACTCTTCTTCTACTTATACTCTTTACTTAAATCCAGTCCAACTGGGCAGCCTCTGTGATACTCTGAGTGAGGATTTGACCAATAACAAGTGAAGATAGCTGTGAACCTCCTATGGGAAAGATACTTCATGTACATTAATCGTGACAACATGAAGGGGATTATATTTTTTTTAATATAGATAATTAGCTTTCATGCTGTATTTTTAAGATGCCTGAGCTCAAGATGAATCAAACTATACTCCGCTATACCTTACTATTTTGTACTCTATACATCTATATCCAATAGATTAAATGCTTGTGGAGCAGATGTAATGTTATGATGCGTCTTAAAACATGGTATTTACGACTGTGCTGCAGATATTGACGAGTGCAGCAGCATCCCCGGAGTGTGCGACGGAGGGGAGTGCACTAACACAGCTGGGAGCTACGTGTGCACCTGTCCACGGGGCTACATCACCAGCACGGACGGCTCCAGATGTGTCGGTGAGTGCCACACAGACCATTCACCATCCCCCTCATTAGTGCTTTTCCTCTGCCCCTAGCCAACTAAACAGCGCACATCTGGAGAGCTACAAACTCCTTCATCATGGCTTCCTCTGAGTCAAGCTGCCTGTGGTCACCATGTGCACAACACAAACTCACGCACTGGAGAAGGCCTTGACAAGATTAATCTGTGCCAATGCTGCAGCCCCAGTACATGACATGAAGCACTTCCAGGTGTATCTCACCAATCCAGGCTCAAATACTTCCAGGTGTCAACATAGTGTAGGGATATGATAAAAAAAATAAAAATTAGAAAGATGATTGAGAATATTTTTTCTCATATTTAATGTTTAATTCAGTACAAAAAATGGGTTTCAGTATATATTTCTGAACATAACCAATACAGATTTTTAATACTTGTCCAACTTCACTTTGAGAGGCAATTCTTTATTTATACATCCAAACGTTACCCACAGTGGTGTTTGTCTGTGTTTTGGAAAATGAGCAAATGGAATAAAAATACAAAAAGATGCTCTCCTGAGATTAGCATTGTAAAAACACATCACAACAAGTCAAGCCTGTTGTATGAGATCCACATATTGTGCACAAACAGGCTGTTGTGTGTGACCTCAGGTAGTCTGTGTGCGAGCATGTCATGTGGTCGCTTGTTTAGCTCCGAGTCACACACATGGAGCTGCTTAAGAGGAAACACAGACCAAGGGCAGGCGAGACAAAAACAAAAGATGAAACCAAGGTGATCCCAAATGTGGAACACCCCTTCAGCATGGAAGGAGTGTGTTGTTCTGACGCCACAAATGTTTTTTTGTATTATATTTTTATACTGTGTATGCTACTATACTATTCATATCAAAGACTCCCTGCATTACTTCCTGCAATGTTAAAGCAACAAAGTATATTGCATTTATTCTTTGTAGCACCTTTCTATTATAAGTTATACACTACTTTTCAGTTTTGGCATCCCAGATCCATCTCATGTAGCAATTTGAACTTTTTGTTTGGAAATACAACCTGCCTAATGACAATTTAAATTATTTATTTCAGACACAAATATTATTCTTTTGGTCCATAGTTTAAAAGAAAAACGGCTACAAAAAAAAAACTTACAAAGCACCAAATTAGTCCATAAAGTTCATTTAAAAGTGTGGAGTTTCTGTGCCCAGTGCTTTCAGACGTGTAACAAAATGAGCTCATTTGAGGATTGATCAAAGTCATTATGATGGAGTTTTCAGACACCTCCAGGTGCTGCATAAATGTTTGCATTAAATGTCTAAGTAGTGCCTCACACATGGGGATGTGACCATCCACAAACAGCTGACCAGCTCTGTGCCACCTGGACACCTGCAGCAGAAGCCTGAAGGCCACAGTGAACCTGTGGAAGGTCCCACGTCCATAATTCCCTCACAGGGGGGCTGTGTACAGTGCAGTACAATTACAATAGGCTCTGGACAGAGAATTTAACATCATGAGAACACAATTTCCTCAGCAGCATAGTTGTCTGGGCATACAGTTTATAATAATATCTCTGCATGTCTCTGTCATCCCACCAATCATCTGTCACAAAGTGACCAAGGTATTTGGGCTCTTTTGTCGGCTCAAGAGGCTGATCACATAATTTGTAGACAGGAAAGTTTATATTTTTATCCTCTTTACCCCTCACAATGATGATGTTACTCTTTGTGGGATCATAATTTCTGCCATAGTCTGAACAGACTTTTAACAGCTCTTGCATTCCAGCGCTGTAAGGACTGATAATCACAAGATCATCCACATATCATGATCTTAGTTGCAACAACACAGCCTATTTTACAAGTGTTTAACTCTGTAGACTGTTCATCAGTATAAACATTAAATAAAAATGGGGAGAGTATCCTCCTTGTTGAACACTGTTACTAACATGAAAGGCCTGATACAGTATTGTCCCATTTCACTCTCATTAGCTGCTTTGCATACAAGAACACTAACATTCAAATTCAATATTTTGGCACACCTCTACTTACTAATTTCAAAAATAATTTGTTCTGGTAATCTCTATCAAATGCCTTAGTCACATCAATAAAATTAATTACCATAATAAACCAAAATACTTTCCAACTATTTCTTTCAGTTCCATGTCCGTGTTTGAATCCACAGTGATTGTCATTAGTTACACTAATACACTTCCAAACTTGTGAGCAATATACTTTCTAAAACTCTGGAGAGAACGCTGGCAAGGGCAATAGGTCTGCAGTTAAGCAAGCTATTTAAATTAGCAACATTATCTTTAATGACAGGAACAAAAAAACAAAAACAGAAATAATAGAATCTATATAGGACTAAATCAGTACACAGCCGTTATATTGTCTAGTTCACAAACTTTGTTTCCACCAAGTTTAAAAATGGCATCAAAGATTTCACTTTGATGAGCCACCATGACCTCAGTCATATGAACATGATCAATAACAACATCGTCACTTTTCACTGAATTAAACAGATCACAATAATGTTTATGCCATAAGTCAGCAATATTCTCAGAGCCACAGACATCTTCAGTGTTTGATAGCAGTGAAGTTGTTCACATTGTTTATATTTTTCATAACTTTTACCTCATTCCAAAATGTATGATTCTGTTGTTCTGAGTAATTCTGTTGAAGTGCTCTGACAAATGAGTCTGCACAACAGGACAGATTATGTGATGAAAGAGTTTACATATTTTGGATAGTAAGGTTATCTGGTTATCTGGTATCTGGTACACATATATGTACTTCTCAATAAAATATTATAAAAACTAACTTGAAGTCCCTCATAGTAAACATTTCTTGGCACTATAAAGAGGATAGAAGATTGAAAAAAAGGATCTGAATAGTGCCTAAAAACCCACATGTAAATCTAGTATAAAGGAAATTATGTGATGAAAGATTTGACCTATTTTGTGTTGACAGACCCATGGGGAGTTGAATGACATAAGTTATGGATTTAATCTGCCCAAAGTAAAACTGCAGTCGGCCTGGCATGTGTCTGCTGTATGAGACATTACATCGTCCCACATGTATATCTTTTGTATGTCCATATTTTTCCTTATTCATCTCAGGCGATATTACGGCTTGTCTTTATGCAACAAAACTAAACTAAATTATCTTTATAATACTGTAGCTCTGTGATGTCTGACTAAAGTGTGTCTTTGCTTACATTGGACTCTTTCCATTGAGTTTCTCCCACATCTGTTTCTGTTGTTTTCTTCAGTTGTGCATTTTTGTGCATCATTTCTGTCATTTCCTCTTAGCTCTAGTTTGTTTCTTCAATTGACATCTGGATCTTCCCTTTTTCATTTTCTCAAATGTCGTTCCAAGTTGGTCAGAAGATCCACATTTTTATCTTATCTCTCAACTCATGTAACATTTTAGAGAGAGAAGGCCACGATTTGGAAGAAAGCATGAATTTATAGAAGCTTGGAAGGCTGCATGTCTGCGCTCGACAGACAGGAGTTGTTGGGGGTTGTCAGTGTAATAGGAGCATAATGCCTCGTCACACTGTGAAATTCGGACCTGTCCAGTGAGCTAGTCTGTAAAAACACCTACCCAAATGAAAGCATATGCTGCTGAACTGAAGCAACACTAGCACCCGAGTCTGGATCCAATTTAAGTCATCATCATTCTCATCAGCAGCCACCCTCCTCCCCACTTTCCCCTCTGCTCCCTGTGCCTCCAGTCTGCCTTGCTCCTATGGGATGTATTTAGGCTGCATTCCCTGTATTGTACTAGTATGTGTGTAGAAAGCCTATGTGCATTTTGTACTGTATTTGTTCCCAGACGCAGTGAAACCCCTTGTGTTGTTTCTAATTGGCAGGCATTTCTCCAGATGGAACTGATTAATTCCAGACTGCAGTCTCATTAGTGAGATAATCGACTTGCCCCCTCCCCCCACCAGGAGCCCATTTCATTTTTTTATTTTTTTATTTTCTAGTAAATACTGTACACATTTATATTGTGGCTTCTACCAGCCCACATGGGTTTTCCTCCACCTTCTTCCCCAAGACAAATGACTCCTTACACACTCTCTTTGAATGCTACCCCTGGCTCCTGGCCTATTGACCCCTGACCAGAAAACTGGAACAAACAAGACCCCTTTTTAGAGGCCTTCAGATACTTACAGTAAGCCGAGACCCCAGGCAACCTTTCACACTGACAGCTCATAAAGCAGCTTCCTGTGTGCAGGCGACCATCTTTAAGATACACAGGGGGCGAGCACCTTTACACTCACCACCTATGAGAACAGTTGCTTCCTTGAAAGAAAGAATGGTGTTACAGCCCTTTTTTACACTGCCTAATGGAGTAAGCCACAAAACAGTAGTTAGACAGTAGACTGAGAACAGGTAAAATAGGGCCATCTCTTTACTCCCCAGTAAAAAAGTTACGTAAGTTAAATAAAAATCTGCTATGGCTGTTGGCAAGGTAGTTAAAACTTAAATTCAACCAATTCAGTGAAATCTGTTACCACCATAGTTCAGAAATGTAATTCCTACTTTAAGATTAAAAATACAATAATAAATAATTCTCTTGTGGATCAAAAAAGTCTGAGCAATAAGTGTTTCCCAACAACAGCAGCATTGTGCTTGTTTGATTGACATGGTTTGATCTGCTCCAGAGCAGGACCTTAAAAAGGTTCATGCAGTACAGTGCAGACCCCTATGTAACTTTCTGACCATTGTCCAGCGGGTAGATTTAAGGCTCAAATAAACTATTGTGAGACTAAATATTATTTGAGTGTTACGATGTGTTGCCTCTGGTAATAATAACTAGCCATTGTCCAGTGTAACCAGCCTCTTGCCAAAAGTAGCTTGTCTTCAGAGAATTGTAAAGAAGAGACTGGATGTTACTAACTGTTAACATTTGTTTGACAGATCAGCGAGTTGGCACCTGTTTCTCCGCCCTGGCGAATGGCCGCTGTGCTGCGGAGTTGTCGGGCCAGTACACCAAAATGCAGTGCTGCTGTGACTCGGGGCGCTGCTGGGCTTTGGGCGCCATCCCAGAGATGTGTCCCGTCCGTGGCTCTGGTGAGTAAAACAAATATAGAAGAATGTGAGACAGAGCCAAACCTTTGTCTGTAATGACCAACAGCATCTGTGAAAGATCACCCCAGCCGACATAGACCCCATTTTTAGCCATAATCTTCTTTGTTGTAATAAACACGCTGGTTAACATTTGACATGATATTTGGATGTAAATAAAGCTCGTGTAAATGGATGTGCCACGTTAATTTAAAATTAAATGAAAAGCTTCAGGAGTGATCTCATTTGGTTATGTCATGATTAAACATGTGTTTGACAGTGACAGAAGTGCACTCATGATATCATAAACACAAAATCAAATGCAGCCATTGTTTACTCGGTAAAAATATGAAGAATCATGTGTCTATAAATATTCTTGTTTTTTGTATGAAATTGAAATAACAGTCCATAACATGGCTATATTTAGCTTATTATCTGAACATTCAAAGGTAATTTCATAAAATATCTGTATAGTGTGCAGCCTTCCATTTGGGTTGATACAGATTGTTTGGTTTTGTTCTAAACAAGGTCTAAATCAAGACTTCTTGAGTCTTTAAAACTTGTCTAGTTAGTATTTGCAGAAGTAATTCTGAAAAGAATAATCAATATATTTCACTTACTGAAGTATTCCCATTCCATTTCCATTTCATACATGATACGTCTATAACAGTGTACATAACTTTCTCATAATTGACGTCATATGTGATTCTTCATGTTGTGCTGCACAGATGAGTTTAGGCGCCTGTGCATTGTGGGCGTCCCACAAGGCCACGGTCTCCCTCATGTCTACCCCAACGGACACTTCCCCAACACCAACGGCAATGGGTTTCACTATGGCTACAAGTTCCCCAGCTTGCCTAATGGAAACGGCAACGGGGGCAATGGCGGAGGAGGGGGCTTTGGAGGGAATGGAGGTGGATTCAATGGGAATGGAGGGAATGGAGGAGGTCTAAACCACCAGCAAATTGGTTAGTCTCTCCTCCCTAAGTGAATAATTTGACCACAATTTAGAGTTTATTTTGTGGTTAAATTGAATCTCTTATTTGCAGGCACTGTCTCTGTAAATGACACTGTTGATGTTTGCAAGCACTTTACAAATCTATGTTTGAATGGACGCTGTATCCCAACATTGAACAGTTATCGATGTGAATGTAACATGGGATACAAACAGGACATACGTGGGGAGTGTATTGGTAAGACACATTTTCTATTATACAATCATTTCTATTTCGTTACATGATGACTGGAAGAATTAGAAATGACATGCAACTTATCTTTAGTTGAATAATTTAAGTGAGTTCATATTTAAATGGAATTATTCTTTACATATACTATTAAAATATAAAAATTCTATTTCAATTCTAATTTTCTGTGGAAAATTTGATGCAATATCAACATGCGATAAAAACATACCTTTTTAGACATAAGAAGGCCATTTTCAACTCAAATTAATAGTTGTTTCATTTATATTATATTTAATATTTTATATTATTATTTATGGTCTTGCTAGTTCTGATACAGATCAAGACCATTATAAAAAAGGTCCAACTTCTCAGCTATAATTGCCTGCACTGCACTGCCATCTTCTGTCCTTTCAGTGGAATTGTCTACAGTTATGATACAGGGCATCTTTTTTTTTTTTTCACTTTTTTTACAGATGTGGATGAATGTGTGAGTAATCCTTGTATCAACGGAGACTGTGCCAACACACCTGGGTCTTATCACTGCAAGTGTCATGAGGGTTACCAGGGGACCCCCACTAAACAAGCCTGCATTGGTATGTTTGTGCTTTTACAAGTCATTACTGGTGTAATGCAACCCCATGTTCTTTTGGTATTCATCTTAATTACAGGGTTTAATCACATTTAATTTGGGATGTTCCTTTGGTTTATTTGGCCTAAGAACTATAAACTGGTTATCTTAACTGTATCTCCTCTTGTTCCCCTGACTCTAGACATTGATGAATGTATTGTGAACGGAGTGATGTGCCGTAATGGTCGGTGTGTCAACACTGAAGGAAGTTTTCAGTGCATCTGCAACGCTGGCTTTGAGCTGACCCCTGATGGAAAGAACTGCATTGGTAGATAAAAATAACTAACCGGAATATTTGAACCTACTTGACTCATGGCCTGATTTGTCTTCATCTTCTTTGTCTTCTCCAGACCATGATGAATGTGCAACCACCAACATGTGTCTCAATGGGATGTGCATTAACGAAGATGGGAGCTTTAAGTGTATTTGCAAACCTGGTTTTGCCCTGGCACCAAATGGACGTTATTGTACTGGTATGTTGGGCATAAAAAAAAAAATCGCTGCAAGCGGCGATGATCGGCCCTCGCACCAGCCAACGCAACGCCAGTGAACGCTGCGCCTGAAAATGCTGCGCCCACAAACGCAGCGTCTGCAAATATCGCACGCTGCAAATGTCGGACCCCCCAATCCTAATAACTGTAAACCCAAAGCATGACACTAACACCTAGCCCCAACCATAACCCTACCCCTTAACCTAACCCTTACCATAACCTGCCAGTTTTCCAAATATTTGCGTTTCCTTATGTGGAAAAAAAAATAAATTTAATCCATTAATGGGGATTTCCGTTTTGTAAAGGGGTGTGGCCACAATATTGTTGTATTTTCCTAGCTCAATCTGTTCAGGCTCGGGGCATGCAACCATGATTTAAATTTGAGTTAAATTGGCCAAAGTTTGTGAAAATTGCTAGGGGGTGCTATTTTTGTATTTTCATAGGCGTTTGGGCCTAAATATGCAAATGTATTCATGAGTTTCAGCTTCCTGTTTCAAGGCACCATTTTGGGCACTTTTGCCATTCAGAGAATATAATATTTTGTTTTGAATTGTTAATTGCTATGGCAACTGTGTTAATTATAATCACTCTGAAAACCCATGAATTGTGTACTCATTTGGAAAAGTAATAAACATATTTATTTTTCAGATATTGACGAATGCCAGACTCCAGGCATCTGTATGAATGGCCGGTGTATTAACTCGGAGGGGTCGTTCCGCTGTGAGTGCCCTCCCGGTTTGGCCATTGATGTTGACGGCAGGGTTTGCGTGGACACTCACATGAGGACGACCTGTTATGGCGCCATCAAAATGGGCACCTGCTCTCGCCCATTTCCTGGAGCTGTAACCAAATCTGAGTGCTGCTGTGCCAATCCTGAACATGGCTTTGGTGAACCATGCCATCCCTGTCCCTCCAGGAACTCTGGTACAAAGTGACAAAATTCACTTTTTTAATAATGATGATTAACATTATCCTGAATTTAATCAAAACAACCGGACTTACTAAATTTTTGCAGTCAGCGTTTTGCTACTAACTGAGTAGCTTCTTCAGGGTTTTGTGTTAGTAACTGTGAAGAAGTTACTTTGTTGTTTGTGTAATTCCTCAGTTGTTAAGTAGGAGCCATAGAAAAAAAAAATATTCTGTTAACTGGACAAAACTTTAGTAAGTCCAGTTGTTTTGATTAATTTTGTATATAATGATAATAAGTATACCTTTTCATCTGAAAAATTTCTTCAACTAATGATGATTAACATTTTTTGCTGTATTGTTTTATAGCTGAATTTCAGGCTGTATGTAGCAGTGGTATTGGTATAACAGCTGATGGCAGAGGTGAGCAGTATTTAGAATTATATGGAGTAAAATGAACAATTCATGAGGAAATTTTGCATTTTAACTTATGTCTTTTTAATAGATATCAATGAGTGTGCCCTGGATCCAGATATTTGTCAAAATGGCATCTGTGAGAATCTGAGAGGAAGTTATCGCTGCATCTGCAATATTGGTTATGAATCTGACACTAGCGGAAAAAACTGTGTCGGTAAGTTACGTTTAAACGATTATAGTGGGGTCCTATCATGTTTTTATGCTATTCGTTCAAACTAGGGCTGCAAGATATAACACATTCCAAATGAAATCACATTTTGAATGTAGATAATGCCCTTTGCAAAGAAATGACCCCAGCCTATTTGGTATAAAACTGGCTTAACAGTGTTTAGACACCTACAGACATCTTCTGAAATTCAAGAGATTGTTGTATTAGTTTAGCAGTTCAGATTTCAGTCTTCTCTTTTTACTTACTTTTTAACTCTCTGTAAAAGAAAGTGACTCCCTTCGCCAAGATTTTTTTTTTTTCCTTGGGAGACAATAAACAATATATCTTATTGTTATAGCCATTTTATGATCAAAATCAACTTTGACCAGAGAATATGGTTGTTTTCTTCAGATATCAATGAGTGTCTGGTGAACCGGCTTTTATGTGACAACGGCCTGTGCAGAAACACTCCTGGCTCCTACACCTGCTCCTGTCCCAAAGGCTTCATCTTCAAACCAGACTCCGAGACGTGCGAGGGTGAGTGAATCATCCACGAATAAATTCACTTGCAGCTCTGCATTATGTCATTTTTGCCTACAATCAAGGCCGCTAGAGGGTCATTTGTACCAGATGAGTTGTCTTAAATTCCAAATAAACAGAATTCCCCTCATAGAGAAACAGAATAAATGTACTCATCACTGCCAGAGGCTGATGGTAATTCTCAGCCCTGACCTTACATGTGCTCTGTTTCAGATATCAATGAGTGCGAGTCCAGCCCATGCATCAATGGAGTATGTCGTAATGTAGCCGGGTCCTTCAACTGTGAGTGCTCTCACGGCAGCAAACTGGACTCCACCAACACCATCTGCGTGGGTAAGAACTGTCTTTACTTTGGATCAAGTCTCTAAATAACTTAAGTAAGTAAGTCTTTGGGGTGATTAAGTTTATAGTGGGCGTTGTATTTTAGGTATTTGGTACACTCAATCATTCCATTAGCATTTTATTAGATCTTAATATATAGATTTAGTTCAGAGCTGAAAGATTAAGATCTTGAGTAGGTTCATATTGATGTAGTGAGAGCTGTGACAAAGTCCATTTTTGGTTTCTTTTCATTATAAAAAAAAAAAATGACACATGGAATTTACAACGCAGCAATGACTCGCTTACTCACCCTTAATGTGATCTAATGTGATTCTTTCTTAAAGTTTAGAAAAGCCATTTGTTTTACAATTGAAATGTTCATGACTTCTGTCACTTACAGACAGTATGAAGAGCACCTGCTGGTTAACCATTCAGGACAACCGCTGTGAAGTCAACATCAACGGAGCCACACTCAAGTCTGAGTGCTGCTCCACTCTGGGAGCAGCCTGGGGCAGCCCCTGTGAGCCCTGTGAAATTGGTCAGTTAGCATTACACAATCAGCAATTGTTTTTTTATATTCACAGTATCTTGATGCCTTACTCTAGATGCATGTGTATTTTAATTAATGTTTCTGATTTATTTCATTAATCTTATAGATACAGCATGTTCCCGTGGATTTGCTCGTATGAAAGGTGTTGTTTGTGAAGGTAACCCATTTACTTTCTGCTCTTCTTAGTGTAAATGCTATATATATAAAATGCTATGGTACATGTTTAACCTTGTAATCTACATACATTGCTCTCTTTAGACATTAATGAGTGTGAGGTGTTCCCTGGGGTGTGCACAAACGGCCGCTGTGTCAACACTCAGGGCTCTTTTCGCTGTGAGTGTCCTGAGGGCCGCACTCTGGATGGGACTGGACGAACCTGTGTGGGTAAGGCACCTACAAAAGGACAAAGAGTTGATAATGATACATATTAAGTCTACTCAGCATATTAGCATATTAAGTCTACTCAGCTAACTATGCTTTGTGATGCTTTCAGACATGCGTTCTGAGCAGTGCTACATGAAGTGGCATGAGGATGAATGTGGGGCTCCGCTGCCCGGACGGTATCGCATTGACATGTGCTGCTGTTTGGTGGGCGCTGCCTGGGGTATAGACTGTGAGGAATGCCCCAAAGAGGATACCCCCGAATTCAAAGCCATCTGTCCCAGAGGCCGTGGCTTTGCCAACCGAGGAGACATTCTGACAGGCAGATCCTTCTATAAAGGTATTTTACTGTGAAATTAAGACAAAATAGACAAAAGAGACAAAGACAAAGACAAAAATATTGTATTTCTTAGTTATCAAATATAATATGGGTGTCATCCTCAGATGTAAATGAGTGTAAGGTGTTCAATGGTATATGTACTCATGGGACTTGCCGTAACACCATTGGCAGTTTTAAATGTCGCTGCAACAGTGGGTTTGCACTGACTGCTGAGGAAAGGAACTGCACAGGTATAGTTTGAAAGCACATACAGCATTATGCAGAATCTGAAAATCTCCCAAAATAATGTATACTTTTGTTTGTTAGACATTGATGAGTGCCGTATCTCCCCTGACCTGTGTGGACATGGAACATGTGTCAATACACCTGGGAGCTTTGAGTGTGAATGTTTTGAGGGCTATGAGAGTGGATTCATGATGATGAAAAACTGCATGGGTGAGTCAAGTCTGAGTAGATTATTTCTTATATGCTCATTTCTCTTGTGATTTTCTGACATCTTTTGTTTTTCCTGCAGACATTGATGAATGTGAGAGGAACCCTCTGTTGTGTCGTGGAGGAACCTGCCTCAACACAGATGGAAGTTATGAGTGTGAATGTCCCTCTGGATACACTCTAAGCAGCGACGGCTCTGCCTGTGAAGGTCGGCCAAACTTTAAAACTGTATAACTGGATACATTTACCATTCTTTAGTCAATAACATGTTTTGTTATAATTCAAAAACATTTGAATCTTGTTTTTCAGATTTAAATGAATGTGAACTCAGTGAAAACCTGTGCAGAAATGGGCAGTGTGTGAACATGCCAGGAACATACCAGTGTTCATGTGAGACAGGCTACCAGGCCACACCGGACAGACAGAGCTGTGTTGGTGAGTTTTCTGCTCACACTGCTCACCAAGCTGTCCCACACTGATAACTATTGTTGTTGTCTTTGTCTTACTATTGATTTATTTTTTCTAGATATTGATGAGTGCACCATTATGAATGGAGGCTGTGAAACTCACTGTACAAACTCAGAGGGCAGCTATGAGTGCAGCTGCAGTGAGGGTTATGCTCTGATGCCTGACCTCAGAACCTGTGCAGGTAATGACTTAAAACACCTGGGTTACATTTATGTATCATGTTGTTGACTCTGTATCCTCTTGTTTTAGATATTGATGAATGCGAAGAGTCACCTGACATTTGTGATGGAGGCCAGTGTACTAATATTCCTGGTGAATATCGGTGTTTGTGTTATGACGGCTTCATGGCTTCAATGGACATGAGGACCTGTATTGGTAAGAACAGTCGTCCAATGTTGCTACTTTATTCATCCATCACATTTTTCTAAACAATGTGCTAACATTATTATAGATGTGAATGAGTGTGATCTGAACCCAAATATCTGTCTTCACGGTGACTGTGAGAACACCAAAGGCTCTTTCATCTGCCACTGTCAGCTGGGATACTTTGTCAAGAAGGGATCCACAGGCTGCACAGGTACATGTTGTATATTTTATTATGGGGTGTGTGTATCTATATAGTTGAGCAGGTGAACTCAAGCATACAGTATTTTAGCAACATTAATATTTATTTATTAATATTTATTTATTATCAAGTACAAGGATAATATTTAATGTTTGTATATATAATTTTTTTATATATATATTATTTTTGCAAAAGTCATTAAGTCATTCTCTTATCAACAGACGTGGATGAGTGTGAGATTGGAGCCCATAACTGTGACATGCACGCTGCCTGTATTAATGTACCTGGAAGCTTCAAGTGTCGCTGCAGAGATGGCTGGATCGGAGATGGCATCAAGTGTATTGGTGAGTGAGAAAAGAAGTTGGTATTTTCTCTTTTTAGTAAGCGTTTAGTTTTTGGATTTATGTATATTCCCTGTATTATCTGTAGACCAGGATGAGTGCTCTGCAGAGGACCACAACTGTAACATCAACGCAGACTGTGTCAACACACCAGGCTCTTACAGGTGCACATGCAAGGAGGGCTTCAATGGAGATGGATTTTCATGCTCTGGTAAAGTTAATTTTAAAACCATTTTTAAATAATTGTTTTCGTATATGAACCTCACCAGATTGTTTCTTCTGTTTCAGATATGGATGAGTGTGCAGATAATGTGAACCTGTGTGAGAACGGCCAGTGCCTGAACGCTCCAGGAGGATATCGCTGTGAGTGTGAGATGGGCTTCACACCGACAGAGGACAACAAGGCGTGCCAAGGTACTGTACAATGTGTAAAAACAATGTGTAGTACATGTGCTGCTATGTAACATCCTGTTTACAATTCACAGATATCGATGAGTGTAATTTCCAAAACATCTGCGTGTTTGGAACGTGCCAGAATCTCCCAGGCATGTTTAGGTGCATCTGTGATGACGGTTATGAGCTGGACCGCAGTGGAGGAAACTGCACTGGTGAGTGTCAGACTGCTGGAATCACAGCTCCCACACAGATCAGACAAGTGTCTAGTCCAGTGTCTCTAGGACATAGTTATAGGCCACTGATTCAATACAAATAATATCTAAACATAGTTCTATTATATTACTCTGTCTGTAGACATCAATGAGTGTGCTGACCCTGTGAACTGCATCAATGGACTGTGCGTGAACACCCCAGGCAGCTACTTGTGTAACTGTCCTGCCGACTTTGAGCTTAACCCGACTGGAGTTGGCTGCGTGGGTGAGTCACTGTACCAGCTTTAACTAGTTCAGATTTTTTTCTCATAAATCTTTAATTCACTTCCTACCCAAATGTAATGAATGTATAAGCACACTGAATGTACTATTGTTTTTTGTAGTCAGTGCTGAATCACTAATGATGTAAATATTCCCAGATACTCGTGTTGGTAACTGCTTCCTTGATGTCCTGGCTCGAGGAGATGGGGGCATCTCGTGCAGCGCAGAGATTGGTGTGGGGGTGACCAGAGCATCCTGCTGCTGCTCTTTGGGAGGAGCCTGGGGAAACCCATGTGAACTTTGTCCACCCTCCAACTCCAGTAAGACCCCTGAACAGCCGCAAATGTTATACCAAGATCATCAACATTTTTATTTTAAAACTAATGCGTTTTGTCTTTCTACAGCTGAATATAAGACTCTCTGTCCCGGTGGAGAGGGTTTCCGACCAAACCCCATCACTGTTATTCTTGAAGGTATTGAATTTTTTATTGCTTTGCCATCTTTATCAAAATATATTTTAAAAATGACTTTTTGACTAACTTGTGCACTCCGATGTAGATATTGATGAGTGCCAGGAGCTGCCTGGTCTGTGCCAGGGAGGAAACTGTGTGAACACCTTTGGCAGCTTTCAGTGCGAGTGTCCTGCAGGTTACTACCTCAATGAAGAAACTCGTATCTGTGAGGGTAAGAAGCTTTCATGTAAAATACATGAAATAAAAATGTATACAATTGTAAATATTTTGATATTAATCAATATTCTTTTCAGATATTGATGAATGTACCACTCATATTGGCATCTGTGGGCCTGGTACCTGCTACAACACTCTGGGCAACTACACCTGTGTGTGCCCTCCAGAATACATGCAGGTCAATGGAGGAAACAACTGCATGGGTAAGTTGTGGAGTGTTGCTGTTGTGCACATAATATTTTCCCTCTTATTTTTAAAACATTTTGCTTCTATCTTTTAGACATGAGGAAGAGTGTCTGTTACCGTAACTTCAATGATACATGTGAGAATGAGCTTTCCTTTAACATGACCAAAAAGATGTGCTGCTGTGCCTACAATGTGGGCAAGGCCTGGAACAAACCCTGTGAAGCCTGTCCAACTCCCGCTACCAGTACGTGTCTATCATCACCACAACATCGAGTGTGTGATTAAAACTATTCAATTTCACCGTCTCATTTACATTGTTCCCTTCAGATGAATACCAACTGCTGTGTGGAAACCAGGCTCCAGGCTTCATCATTGACATCCACACTGGAAAGCCTATTGGTGGGCATTTAACAAATTACCAGTGTTATTTTCTACTGTTTCCTTTTATAACTTTATTGTTTTGTGCAGATATTGATGAGTGCAGGGAGATCCCTGGGATCTGTGCCAATGGTGTCTGTATCAACCAGATCGGCAGCTTCCGCTGTGAATGTCCAATGGGCTTCAGCTACAACAACATCCTTCTTATTTGTGAAGGTCAGAAATGGTGTCTTTATCAAACATAGAAACTCACAGTTTTAATATTGAATGCCTGTCACTGAAAATCATTGTGTATGTTGTGAAATTCAGTGTTCTCAGCTAGGCAGTTTTACAAAATGTCCACTCAGTGGAGCTAATGCTGCCTTTCCCTATGTGAGTTATGTCCTTGTAAAGATCAGTGTTGTGGCTCCAATTTGGAGCTGCTGCCAGAACCTTCAATCATTGTGAAAGTGCTAGTTACTGTCCTAAGTGTAGCACAGCCAAAATGGCCACGTTATGTTTTGCCTCCCACTGGCCACAAGCTGACGGCCCGCTCACAGACGACAGTTTTAGAGCCTATGATTGATTGGCTCTGTTTCCTCCCTCTTCCTCCTGTGCAGATATTGATGAGTGTAACAGTGGAGACAACCTGTGCCAGCGAAACGCCAACTGTATCAACATCCCAGGCAGCTACCGCTGTGAATGCTCTCCAGGATTCAAGCTGTCTCCGAGCGGGGCCTGTGTCGGTGAGTCCACTTTGCCTGACAAGCACTAATGGGGCTTCCCTCTGAAACAATCATTAACACTGTTATACATCATGTATAGTACTTATACAAGATCACATTTCTCATATGACATAAAAATAAAGTCTGCAATTGATATTGCTGTTTTTTTGTTGAACTCAGATCGCAATGAATGCCAGGAAATCCCTAATGTCTGCAGCCATGGAGAATGCATTGACACACAGGGAAGCTACCGCTGTCTGTGCCACAACGGCTTCAAGGCCACTCTTGATCAAACCATGTGCATGGGTAAGATTCATTCTCATTCTCATATGTAGATTATACTAAACATTTGTGAAAATGATTGACTGTACTGTTGTTATTTCAGACATTGATGAGTGTGACAGACAGCCATGTGGAAATGGCACCTGTAAAAACACTGTGGGGTCCTATAACTGTCTGTGTTTCCCCGGCTTTGAGCTCACACACAACAATGACTGCATGGGTATGCATCGATCACTTCTGACAAAGGTCAACTGTAGTTAGTGTGCTTTGAAAAGGTCGACGTCTGCTGAAGAGTTATAATATTGTTAAAATATTATGGAAATACATTTTGCCCTTTCTTTATGCAATCTGGACAAATATCAAACAGATGAATGACAAGGTACATTTGATACATTTGTTACATTCATCCAACCTTTATATATCTATGGCTGAATAATAAAGAAATGGAAAAGAATCTAAATACTAAAAATGCCTTTAGCAAAGTGTTTTATAGTTTTGACTGTGTATGATATCAGCAACAGACTCGGATATGACTGTTTTCATATGATTTTGCAGACATTGATGAGTGCAGTGCTCTGCAGGGTCAAGTGTGCAGGAATGGACACTGTATCAATGGCCTGGGCTCCTTCCAGTGTCTCTGCTTGGAAGGATATGAAAACACACCAGATGGAAAAAACTGTGTTGGTAAGAGAATATTTTATATTCAAAGTCTTATAAACTTTTTCTGAGTTTTGGACAGACTTTAAGTGCCCATTTCTTTTCAGATATCAATGAGTGTGTAAGTCTGCCAGGAACTTGTTCTCCAGGAACCTGTCAAAACCTGGATGGATCTTTCAGATGTATTTGTCCCCCTGGATATGAAGTGCAGAATGACCAGTGCATAGGTGGGAGTCCAAGTCTAACAAAGTTTTATATTTTGGGCCTTAAAACTAAGCACTCACCTAAAATGTGCTGTTTAAAACTGTTTCCATCTGCAGATATTAACGAGTGCGATGTCGAGCCTAACATCTGCCAGTTTGGCACTTGTACCAACACTCCGGGCAGCTTCCAGTGCACATGCCAGCCAGGCTTTGTTCTGTCTGACAACAAACGCAGCTGCTACGGTAAGAGGACCTGTTGGTTTACATTAGCCTAATCAAGATAATGTAATGGGATCTTGAGAATAAGACCTGATTTATTGTTTCCAAAATGTCAGACACCAGAGAGAGTTTCTGCTTCACCAAGTTTGAGTCTGGAAAATGTTCAGTACCCAAAGCCTTTAACACAACAAAGGCTAAATGCTGCTGCAGTAAGATGCCTGGTGAGGGCTGGGGGCTTCCCTGTGAGCTATGTCCTCAAGAGAATGAAGGTAAACACTATACTACACACCATACATCAATTAAAACAAACTAGTTTATATAAATAATGATACTGACCTTTGTTGTTACATCCCCAGCTGCTTTCAACACACTTTGTCCTTTTGGCCATGGTGCTTTGCCTGGACCAGGAAACACACGTGAAGGTCACATTT
>KN508485.1:31714-42224 GCA_000787155.1 Scartelaos histophorus | reverse complement strand
CACACATATATACATACATACACATACTACACATACATATATACATGCATGCATACATACATACACACATAAACTTGTATATATCATGTATTTTTTATTTTTTCGATTAACATGCCCTGTCCTGACCAGAAATCAACACAGAAATAATGACTGAAAAAGCAGAAATGGCCCAGCAGAGAAACCCAGATCTCACTAATGAGACACGACACAGGGAACCAGGGAACACACAGATGCATTGTGGGTAAAACCAAAAAGCAATAAACCGGGAAAGACGGCACCACATACAGAGAGGAGGAGAGGGGGGCTGAGAGAGGGAGAGTAAGATTAGAGCATGGAGAGAGAGAAAGGGAAGAGAAGGGGGAAGGGACGGGAGAGAGAGAAAGAAAGTGAGAAAGAAAGGGGAGCGAGAGAGAGAGAGGAGAGAAAGAAGAAGAAAGAAAAGGAGAGGACTGAAGTGGGATGGGGAGGGGAAGAGGAGTGAATAGAAGAGGGAGAAAAGGGGAGAGAGAGAGCAAGAGAGGGAGAAAGGAGAAAGAAAGGGAGAGGATTGTGAAGGGAAGGGAGAGAGAGAGGAGTGGCATAGAAGAGGGAGAAAGGGAAGGAAAAGGGATGGAAGAGAGAAAGAAGGAGAATGGAAAGGGAAAGGAAAGGATTGAAGGGGGGTAGGGAGGGAAGAAGAAAGAGTGAGAGGGAAGAGAAAGGGGAAAGGAGGGGAGAGAGATAAAGAGAAAGAGAAGTGGGGGATGGAGAAGTGGGGGAGGGAGAAAGGAGAGAAAGAGGGAGAACGAGAGACTCCGCTGAAGCAAACGCTGATGTCAGCATTTCCTCAGGTCCACTGCCCAAACAGTTAAGAGCCACTGAAGACTGGAGGATGATGACAAAACAACAACAGCACACACACACACACACCCACACCCACACACACACACACACACACTTTGAAAGAGCTTCTTGAATATTTTTTACTATTATCACTAAAGCACATGTGGTTTTTAGACATAAATTGTGACAAATTCAGATTAAAACAAGGACAAAGCTTAAGGTTCATTTGTTCTTATATGATGATAATTTATGTTCTGAGGTTCTTTTTTCAGACCAAGACAGTTTCGATTTCTCACCAGTCACTTCGCACCAGGACGTGGGGGCTTCTTTACTCTCGCACACCTGAGACACTGTTCTGAAAAAGTCGGACTGCAGATGGCGCCGTCGTCCTGCCTCCACCAGTCGGAAAACAGAGCCAAAACCTGTTTATGTGGCCACGGTGCAAACTGTCAGGTATGAAAACACCTCTGAAAAAACAACCTAATAGCACAAGGAGAAGGTTTTAAATAAGAACTAGATGGGCTAAACCAGGAATAACCCAGGCCTAAACCAGGGTTAACCAGGACATAACCTTCACTAGCGAGGACCACGCCACAACAACGGAACACGGTAAAGAGCTTTAGTGGTGATGGACAGATGTGATGGGGGTTCAATCTCAGCCAATTCAGGAATCTCAGTCAAATCTGCCAAAAATCTGTACTGTACTGCCAGGCCGCTTCAACAGTTTTACTATTTTCATTTGTCCGACTGAAAGAAAAACAAAGATTTTGTTGTTGCTTTAGCATTAGCCGAGTACAAGGCTCTGAAATAAGTCTGAGCTTCAGCTACACAACCTCGTGGAAGAATTCGGTATAAATAGTATAATTCAGTATATTGGTGAAGTGAAAGTGTTGATGTCGCATGAAAGTCGATCGTTGTAGCACATTAGCTAACAGGAATGGGCTAAAAACATGTGAGACATGGCTACCAAACCCATAGACAGTGTTACGGACAAAGTAAGGTACTGCAGTAATACTGCAGTAATAGTACCAAACCCATAAGCTGTATTATGAAAACAGTAAGGTATTACAGTAATACTACCATACCCATAGGCAGTGATGTGGATGCACTAAGGAATTGCAGTAATACAAGTAATTTACATTTTTGTTAATGGTCATTTAAACCACCAAAGCGTCCAGACAAAATGAAAACAGTTCAGACACTGGGAGCATCCATTTTGGATTTTATTTTGGAAACTTTGCTCGGCCTCCTCAAAGCTCCTCCGAGTTCTGAGTATGGCTGACTGAGGAAAAGGGAGGAGTCAGTGCCTCTGACAAGGCAACGTAAGAAGGATAAACAAACGCACCATAAATCCAGACTAATCTAATGGTTTATCTTTACAACTTGGAGATCCGAGAACGTTTCCTAGCGACACACACTAACACGCCCCTTTTTGCTTGGCGGCTCGGTGGCAACACTCAGGCCTCACAGCAAGAAGGTTACGGGTTTGATCCCCGGGTCGCCCGGGCCTTTCTGTGTTGAGTTTGCATGTTTCCTCCATGGTTTCCCCCATCAACCGAAAACATGCAACACCCTATGAACCTGTTGATCCCTGTGACCCTGACACGTGGGACTACAGATAGAAATTAGCCGTATGGCTACAATCCGGCGTGTTTACATTTGTGTCATGTGTGTTCATTAACATGCACTGTCCCAATTAATTAATTAGTTTCCTCATCACAAACATACCTGGAGTTGTCTTTTGTTTAATTCACAGATGTTTCATGTTTAACACACACACCCTGAATATTTAGACTGGGTTCTTTTCTCAAAACGGAAAATGCTCTGTTCCACCTTGTGATGTCATGTGGTAATACAGGAAGTGCTCCACACACACCTTCACTAGAATCATCTCCAGGTCTGTTTTTGGCGAGGAGACAACATTATAGCATGGCTTAAAGAATCTATTTCAAGTGATACAGGCTCTTTCGCCGTCTGAAGTAGCTTTTGTTTTCACATGAGGCATAAGGAAGCACAGGGGATGCAGCTCTTATTGAATTTCTTGGCGGTGTTCAGAGGGAGCAGAAGGCTGGTGGCAGGTGCAAAAGACTGGAGTGAGGCTGTCCGTCCCTGTGAGAGCTGGCATAACGAGCCGATGTGGACGTCTAAACTCACTCATCAAAGATCTTTAGGAGGCACTTACACGTTCAGCAAGGGTTCGTTAGCGCCCCATCCATACTAATACCAGAGCCTTGATTAGAAATGTAATTATTGTCCAGTGTGGCTTGGTGGTTAAAGTTTGGTGTAGCGTGCAGGAGCAAGACACTTTCACACTTTACTATGGGAAATATAGCTGTTAAAAAACAAAAAAAACTATCCTCTATGAGCATGGTGCCCCCTGGTGTTAGCAAGTTCCCATAGTAACAGAATGTGTGGTGAACTTTGACCTGAAGGGTTTGTCTTGAATTTTTTATCTGAATTTCTCAACTTGAATTCAGAATTAAAGATGCTGAAAAGTAATAAAAAATCATCCAACTATCACATGTTAATGTTTTTGTTTTTCAATTATTTCCATTTCAACGTTTTTTTTCATGAAATATTCAAATTAAAAAATTCTGGCACATTTATACTTCCATATAAATAAAACATTTAAATAAATAAAACATTTGAGTGAAATGAGTGCTCCCTCCGGTCCATATATGGGAGATAATTTGTTCCATAAGATTTAGAATTTTAAATATCACTGAATTTCTCACTTTGAATTTTTTAACTCTGAAAAAACATGTTTGAATTGAATTGAATTTGAATTATAGCTGCTGAAATTTAAAGTATTTCAATATGTTTTCAAATATTTTCAAGCTTTCAAAATTCATTCAAATTCGCAGTGTAAAATTTCGCAGTAAAAATCCAAGATGCCAAGGCAGAAGGAATCGAGCCTGTGTGAGCGAGGAGGACAGAGGCTGTTTCCTATTGGCCGTTTTCATCTGTGGGCGGAGATTACACTTAATAAAAAAGATGAGGCTAATTCTGACCAATCAAATCGCTTCTCTCTCCTTCCTGCGTTTTACCAAATCACGTTGGATCGATTGCTTCTGCCTTGCTGTGAATTTCACACTCAGAATTTTGACTGTTGAATTTGATATTTCTGGTGATTATTTAAAAGGTGATTTTTTTAAACTCTTTGAAAATGTACATTCATTCAAAATTTCAGCAAGTAAAATTCAGAATAAAAATATTTCAAGCATGTTTTTAAAAAGTGAGAAATTCAGCAGCATTTAAAATTCAAAATCTTACATTATCGTAAATACTCATGCACTGTAAATCCTCACGGCTAATCTAGTGTGTACGTTAAAAACCCGCGGTAGTACAGGGGTATATACCGCCCCCCGGGGACCGTCAGGGAAATGAGAGTGCACAGCAGTGGTACACTCACGGGCCACTCTATCTGGGGCTAAACTCCAGCCTTAAACACACACGAGGTCAGACAAAATGACCCCTGAGTGATGGGCCTTCACTACTCTGCTCCGTCAACATGATCTAGCTGCTAATTAACTGCAGCCTGAGAGCTTTACCTGTTTCTATATACGTCTATGTGGAGGTCATTAGTGGTCTAGCATGCTGTTTGAAGGCCCTGAACCTGATTTGAATTTATTTTGTTCAAATTGGTCAAGTTACATCATGCATTGTGTGGTAAAAACAGGTAATTACGCTTCACTTTAGATTTATTCTCCACTTACTGCTTCTGAATTGGTTGTACAATCTTAAAAATTGTCACATATATTTCTTCCATGGATCAGCTAGTCAGAACATCTTAAATTTAGGCAACAAATGTTTAAAAAAGCTACAATAATACAATTTCCCGTGGTTTTATCCTGCAACACTTCACTTGTTTTTAGATTCAGTGATACAGATTTGTTTAATACAGACTGTCTACAAACGACTATCATGTCAGACTGTTTTAAAGACAAATATCTATTTAGCATCTTTGAATTTATTATGAGGCCTTTCATACTACTAATAAACTGGTGTTAAGTTTGTTTATCTAGAACTGACATCTAACATCTGAGTACTTATTATAAGGCCATGAATACTAAGTATGTTTATCTCAGACTTAGCACATCCCAATTTTACAAGGGTTATTTGACTAATTTCACTAAAACTGTTATTAAAGCTGTTATTTTGTGAAATTAATATTAAAAAATACATTTTCCCAGCATTTTTCAGAATTCTGTATATACCTAATGTATCAGCAGGTGGAGAACTCACTGCACTTATTTTCTGCAAACCACTTAATCATAGACTCTTTATATAAATGGACATGCAGTAGCTAATCCGCTAGCCGCTGCGTGGGCATGGGCGCACTTTCGGCTCCATCAACTCTGGCTCCAATTGGCTTTGTGTGGAAAAAAAATGTTCTCTCTTCGTAACTGCTCTTGTCATGCTCCTCATTTTAGTGTTATGTAATGTTTATATCAACCACTACCTGATCCTGGTGTTTTTATTTATCTATTTCATTGTTAAAATTCAATTAACACTATTCATAAACCTGTTTTAAGTCTGTTTATCTCAAAGGTAGCATCCGCAAACTTATTTCCAGCCCGTGAACCAGAGACTGATTCATTGTAGAGGTGGTTTATTTTAAGAGAACTTATCAAGTAAAATGATCTTGCTACATGGACAGATCATTTTACTACTTTTAAGAGATAGATTTAAGTGTTTATATCTTAAATTTTGGCCAAGCTTTTATGCAGTGTAAGAAATACATTGATACTGTAACTGTACTGTACTGTATATAATCATTGCATTTGATGAAGCATTGTATTGTGTATCATGCTGTTACTAAGAATAGACTTTATAAAGAAGTGGACTAACAAAATGTGATGTCACCCAAAGCGTTCAGCTCCAGTCAAATGAAGCTCATTGAGGCTTGCAATTACAGAGGAGAATTGGAAGTTTCATAATAGGAATTGTGAAATAAAAACACCAGGATCATGTAGAGCATCATAGCGTTCAGCTCTGGTCAAATGAGGCTGGTGATTACAGGGGCAAATTTGGAGCTGAGTTCCAACCAAAGAGCCAATCAGGAGGAGGCGGTTCAAGGTAACGCCCCTTTCCGCCCGCACCACTGTCAATCAATCTGCGTACACTGGTGTATGAATGTGTGTGTGAATGAGTGAGTGGTTCCTTGTTGCTCAGCTCAAGAGCCTTGAAAAATATATATATATATTTTTTTTTTATATATGTGTGACAATTTACAATGATAAAGCTTGACTTGTCTCAAATAGTCAGTGATAGCATTATAGAAATGCAGCAGGTCTATAATGCTTGTAATTATGATGGTCAAAACAAAAAGAATGAAAATCCATCAACTCTGGACGTGGTGGGACCAGATAAACATCAACCAATAGACCCCAGGCCTATTGGCTGATGGGTCGTCAATCAAACTCCTGATGCCTCTAGTGTATCTGATTCTGGTGAGCTGGGATTACATGGTTCATGTTCGGCTCTTTCACACTCCACAGACGCAAGATGCTGTTTACTAAACCAAGGCAGCAGTTCTTAGCGGGTTTTTCCAGCTGTAACTTCCTTGCATAAAGTTTGTTGCAGTGACAGACAGGAATCCACTACCAGTCTACCACAAAAGAAAGTCTGTTTTTGAGGTTGCTGAAAGAAATTGTGAAGGGGAATAGGAGCAAAGCCAAAGTAAGGTGATTCTAGGAGATTCATTTCAGCGATGGCGTCACTGAAGCAGATGAGGGTCTAAAGACTGACGCGCTGGAGCTAAATTACTTCTGGACAGGAAACTTCTGCTTATCATTGGGAAACATACTTTATTTGCAAATGTGATATCCTGTATTTGATTTTCATTACAAAGAAAAAGTCTGTTTGCAGCTTGTTGTATTAGTAGTTTGTTTGTTGTATTTAAGTCCTGTGCTGCGATGAGGAGAGAACTCATTTTCTAGGATAAAATAGCTCATTAAAAACATAAATGTAAATCTAAAGTAATCACCAAGATTTTGCACAGCATACATTACTCTCACACAACAACTTTATTATAACTCTGAATGTTGTTGCAGTTATGATAACAGTAAAAGAGAATAGGTGCCGCCTCAACGCACAAGGTTTTGGTGTAAAGAGGAGGCAGGAGCTGTTGGGGAGAAGGGCTGGGTCCTCGAATGTGCAGCATTTGAAAAAGGACAAACAGTCGCTCCTTATTCCTTGGAAAATCCTCTATACAACCTTTAAATATTCCCTCCCTGAGTTTGTTCATGTGAGTTTGGACATTTGAAATCGTAAAACAGTCGTTGTCTGTAGGTGCGCTGCCCTCCTCATTCACTCTCTTCCTCACACTTTCATAACACCAAACCCATACTGGCCATATTTGGAAGTTAAGACGGCGTTTCTAACCAAATACATATTCATTTTTCTATGTAAATGAAGTGTAAAAGAGTGTAAAGTTGTTTATAGCTCTGTGTTGAATTAGGCACAACTGTCACTTTAGAAGGAATCTGCATAAGAAGGCTTTGTTTTAGTTTTTTTGCTTTATTTCTTTATAATTTGGCCATTTTTTGAGGGAATGAATACCCAGCACATTAGCAGCATGCCACAACTGTGCCTGTTATGTGGGGTAGATAAAGCGGTTGTTTGAATAGCGCAGTGCCAGTGCGCTCTCACCCGTGTCACCCCCACGTTGAGCTCGTCCGGCCCCAGAGACACTCGGATGAAGCAGCCGGGGAAGTCGCCCTCCTCCCGCTCCAGGAGGTCCTTGCCCTGGTGCAGCTGGATGTGCAGGAAGCCCACGCTCTGGCCCACCTGTCTGCTCGCCTCATACTCCAGTGTCACCTGTGGATTGAGAGAAACACGCACCAAAACATACAATTACACACACTGATTTAAACGTTTAAGGTTCTATATTACACACTTGACTCTTGTGCGCTTTAAGACATGTTAAAACGTTGCTAGCTCCTCAAAAACACCACGTGAGTTGTGTGGTCCACTGTGTCTTTTATTGTTATTTTATTGTTAATGTATATTTTATGGGTTTTATTTATTTTTTGCTATCTTATGGTTTTTCTCTTATTTGATTTTACTGGTTTATTGTTTTAGAACAAGAATGATTTAATCTGAGTGTTTATTTTATCATTATATTATTATTGTTGGTTTTAGTATGTACTTGTGCAGCACTTTGGAAACTATTAGTTTATGAAATGTGCTATAGAAATAGAGTGGATTGGATTGGAAAAACATACTTGTATTTTTGTTTTGTTGAGTAATCCTTTATTATTAGTCTGTCTATGTTAACAGCTACTTTTTTACCTTTAATTCAGCAGAGACTCCAGGGTTAAAATTATCCACATTTCTACTGAAGGTGTAGGGAGTTTAAAAACACAATGGGGCACATTCTGTATTACAGTGTTTAAGCTTAAATATGTAGGATATATGTGTTAAACGTGTGTGAAACAAAACAACTTCAGGTCTGTTTCTGATGAGGAAACATTATAATATAGATCAGAAAAACGGCGTAACATGGGAACTTTATTATAATCTTGGGTTCACGGCGTGACATTACAGTATTCTAGATTATTTGCAGTGTTAATTCTGTGCTGGTTTATAGTCTGTAATTTCTGGGCCTATCCATGTGAAACAACACATGTCTTCTCTGTCAGAAGGTAATGGAAATGAAAATGAGGTTTTCACAATAGCCTCAGAAAGTGGTGTGATTATTTAACCCCACAGCAGTGACTTTAATCTGATGTAAGACCCCAAGAGGCCCACAGACTGCACCTTTCAAGGAACTGTATGTAAACTTTGGATTTTAAACATAATAAACTTGGCCTATTTTAGCCACAGTTGTGAGGTGAAAGCTTTAAAATAAAAGTGAAGCACTGGATACTGGAAAATATGCTGGATCGGCTATCAGCTTCCAAATATCAAACCAGCCAGTATCCTGGTTGGACATATAAATGGATGTAATATAAGACTATTTACTGGTTGTAGCCCAGAAAGTCTCAGGGTGTTTGTAGCTGTAGTTACTTGAGAGATAAATAACAGCAACATAACACATTTCAGTCAGTTTTGCCTCATTTTATTTTAGTTTAAAAGGAAATAAATGCTGTTTTCAGTATCTACACTGGTATCAGTTGATTTCAGTTATCTCTAGAGATTTAAAGCCATAGTATCAAAATGAGTATTGGAACTGAAAAAGTTGTGACTCCCTAAACCCCAGCACGTGCAGGCAGAACCAGTGCTAGTGCAGCCTCTGCTGCTCACGGAGAGAACTGTGGAGGTTCTGAGCTGCACATGAGGCGTACATCCATATACTGAGAACTGCCCTATTTACAGCTTTAAATCTGATTAAAAAATAATTTAATTTGTAATAAAAAATAATTCACCTTTAAAAAGACCATGTAAACACTTAATTCCTAATGATTTTTCAGAATTAAACTTAATTCTAATTAAGTGGGTGGTTTATTGGGTGGGTGGTATATTAGATTAAGCGGAGTTAATTTATTCTGTGACCATGTAAACGTTTATTCTGCTTAAAAATAGGCTCCGTCCTCCATGTGCTGGTTCCGGATGGGGACAATCAAGTCCAGTGTGCAGTGGACTGGGTCTGAGCAGTTCTGTGCCGTCCTCTGTGTGCTGCCGTGTGGGGAAAATGAAAATGTGCAGTGGACTATAGGTCTGGGTGGGTTTCTCTGATCCTCCGTGCTCAAGGTTCTGAGGTGGTGTAAAGCATTTGGACAAAACTGCAAATTTAATTTGGTTTGTTATATGTTGTTCTGAGCGGTCCTTGTCTCTCACATGTGCTGCACCAACCATGTCCCTCAACAAACGAGATGATAAAAAAAAATCTAGTAGCAACTGATTGTGTGTTTTCTTATAGTAGATGTAAAGTTCATCCTCCGCACACTTGGTTTTTTCCTGAGGAAAGCGCTTTTCAGGCCGAGGCTCCTAATATCACTCCTCACTCCAGCTCATCTGAGCCCAACCTGAACCAGAGCAGCTCCTGCTGGTTCAGGAGTCTGGTTTGGATCTAGTCCGACTGTGGCGTTTGTCACACTAGCCCAAAGCAGGGTATTTTATAAACTGAATCAATTGCCATAAAAATGAATAGGCTAATTAACAAATGTTGGTTGCTACGTGGACCTGAGGAACACCGGGGCCTCTCTGAGCACTGCTCCTCCGCCCACAAACTGGGGAACAGTACCAGAAAAGCCGGTGGCAGCTGATTGTGTTTTCTTCTGTAGAAGTGAATACATTCATGTCCCTGTCCAATCAGAACCCTTCCCGAAGCCCAGATGTTGACCAGAATTAAATAAAGCTGATATAACATGTTTTTGGTATATACCTTAATTTGGAATTATTATTTCCATGTGAACTCGAAGGAGAATAGTTTAATTTGTATCTATTTAATTCTGATTAATTTAATTTGGAATTAAAAACATAATGTAAATGATGAGAAAGATCTGTTCAGTTAGAATTCCCTTAAGAGCTAAGGGACTGGAGTACACTGGAGTGTACAAGAAAAAAAGGACACACACCCCACTAAAGCATATGAAAGGTGCATAAATACTGAGCCCAAAATAATATTGATCATCACTGATCATTAAGTAATTCTAGTGATAAGAGCATGTACCTCTAGCTGGCCCACTGTGAAGTCATGTCCGAAGTTGTTGGCGATGGAGGAGATGGAGCTGAGAGAGTC
>KN508485.1:0-10176 GCA_000787155.1 Scartelaos histophorus | reverse complement strand
TAGGTTAAAAGAAAATATCGCAATAATATCGTTATCGCAATGCTTGACACCCGTATCACATATCGCATTCATTTTCAATATCGTGCAGCCCTAGTTAGCAGGTTTTGGCACAAAGATCACGTCGACTTTTTGGATCTCTTTCAACAAATTTGTTATTTTCACGGTTGAAAATAAAATATCTGGAGCTTGTTTGTTTGTATTTCCCAGTGCGTCTGCAGAGAAGACAGAGCTCCCTCCAGACGCTGTGAGTGCAGATAAAATCACATTACAGCACTTTGGCTTCTGGACAGTGAGATTACAAAGACGTACAGACACGACCGGCCAACACCTGACACGCTTCTTCTTTGGTTTAAACTACAAAATCATTTCTGTTTTTACTCAGCTGGCTCCTGACACACGCACTATTTCAATTTCAGAGTAACAGATTGAATTCACATAACATCACAACCGCCTAGAATCCCTAGAGTTTCCCCTAGGACAGGTCATATGCTCTTTAAATATGGTACAAAAATGTGTTTAACCAGTACGACTATTCTTGCCAGTTTGCCAGTTTGACTCTCTGTGGTGTCCTTGCACTAATCACGATCTCTTGGTTAAATAAAGCAGAAAAAATGAGAAATAGGAGTTTGAGCTTCTCCTCGGCAGCACCAGAGCGACGGCTGGAGGTGTCGGCACAGGCGACTTTCTATATTAAGCAATGTTCAGACTGCAGGGCCTAATGCTCAATTCAGATTTTTGGGCGAAATATGTTTTTTTTTTGCAAGGTCGTTCACGTTTTTAGTTAAACGCGACTTGTCTGTGTCATGACTGGTTTATGAATTTCCTTTTAGTATTTCCTGTTTTATTTTGTAGACTCTTGTTCCTAATTTCTGACCCACTTCCCCTTGTGTGTTCCTTTCCCCGCTCCTTAGCATATATAGCCTGAGTCTTCCCCTTTGTCCTTGTCAGATTGTCTTTGTTCATGTCCAGGTAACTACTCCCTTCTGTGTTTTGTATATTCTATGTTTTACCTGTTTTTGATTCTTATTTCTTTGTTCATGTCCAGAGTTTTGTGTTACCTGGAAATAAACCTTTGTTTGAGCTACGCATTTGGGTCTCTTGTGCTTGGTGTGATAGTCTGTGATGTCCAGTGTGAACTTTAAACGCCTCAAAAGTCTCCCGCACGTCACACACAGTTGCCTAAACATGAATTCTAGCACTGAGCCCCTGGAGATTTTAAAGTTGTTGTGGTACCAGAGCCAGAACATGTACAGCTTATTTGTTTTAAGGAGGAGATCGAGACGAGATTTTGGCAATGTCGTTTTGTGAGACAGTGGCAGAAACACCCGTAGAAAGGAACGTGTGGGTGGGGGTGGGATTGATATGTGCTTCACTGCTTCATGGAGTTCAGACACAATTTTTATATGATGAGAAGAACTTTTGTGTATGTTTATGAGCGCTACTTATACCAGTCTCGTGGAAGAAAACATGTCTTCGTCGGATGAATGTGTGCTGGCCGTTCAGACTGAAGTCGAAATTTTTTTATTAATCTAGATTAACGCTGATGGGTTGGCAGCATAGACTGTATAAAAAATGGACTAAGTGAGTGTGACGTCACCCACAGCGTTCAGCGCCGCTCAAATGAGGCTCGCGATGCTTCATGGTTACAGGAGCCAATCTGGAGACAAGCCCAAAATTATAAATTTTTTGACAACAAATTAGATTTTTTGAACAAAATAGCGAAAAAAAAAACCTCAGGATCATGTAGAGCGGGTTAATAAGAACAAGACCAAGATGACGAGGATCACTGCAGCAGGTACAGAGAGACGAGAGGCATTTGTTAGTTTGTCTGATAGAGCTGCGCCTCGGTTACACTCAAACAAAGTAGTTTGAGGCGACTCTTCTCTGGTGTTTCAGTGTTTGACCTGCATCAGTGTTTGTTAAGTGATGTTTTGTGTTTAGGTGCTACTGAGACTGGCAGATCTCCTACAGTAAACTAATTCCACATTGCATAAGTGCAATTCGGCGATGTACATCCGCGCTAAAGGTGAAAGTCATCATAGTTCACTTAATATAGACCCAACTCCCTGCCCAACTTTGAGAATACATTAACGGCCATATTTTTTATGTCGCCCGAGTCCTACATTATCGCAGCACGTTAAGGCTGATAACGGCCCACCATTGGTTCTAATGTTTCACATTACACAAATCATGCATATTTAGGCTGAATTCTTCTCTCAAAGTGAAACTGAACTGAATTCCAGCTCTGGATCTGAGATTCTCCACTGAACAAAAGGTAAAAGGAGCGGTTAAACTACTTAAAACTGCCACTTGAGCTTTGGAGATGTAGGCAAACTAATAATAAAGGGTTATCAAACACGGGGGAATGGAACAAAACACAACTACAAGTCTGTTTTAACAAGTTTGTGGAGCTGATAATGTTCAATGTTGGTTGATTTCTTTAACAACGAATTTCCCATAGTTACGTCGTCAAATTCTACAGCGTGAACACAGCCTATTCTAAAAACTGCTGAGTGCATTATCTGAACCTTTTAGGCTGAAGGGGTTTGTATTAATGTCATTGATTTTTCATCGCAGCCGTAATAGCGCCGATGTTGGGTGACCGCGCCCCCCCCCACACACTCATTTGAGATAAACAGCCTCTTGCGTAAGCCTGATATAACAGCGGGACGGCATTAGCCACTGCAGAGGCCTGACTCCGGTCTTTTAAAGGGAAACAGTCCAAAAGTGCAGTGATTTGAAGCCAAGACACAACTTTATAGATTAGCTGTTGAGTTACGGCGCTAGCCTCAAACCCAAACACTGTTTTTACGCTCAAACTGGGTCCAGCTGATTTATGCAGGACACTGGTGTTAAAGCGAAACAGAGCCGCGGTCGAGGCGACTTTCTGCAGAATCCCACGACATAATCATCATTGGTGGAGCGGTCAGATCCAGTGACCTACAGGGGTGTGATTGCTACTCCCACAGATGAATGCTGTGAATGATGAACTGTGATGAATTGTGTCCTTGGGCTTAATCCTGTGCCGCCCCTTGTGTCTGTGTACACTGGCGTATCGAAGTGTGCGCTTCTTTGCACTATACTGTAAAGACGAGATTTCCGAAGAAGCAACCTCGCAACCGTGTTAAAAATGTGTGTTTTTTGTTTGAGAGAAGAACTGAATCTGCAGGGTTTGTGTGTTAAATGTGTGTGAATGAAACAAAACACAAATCCAGGTCTGTTTGTGGAAGGATTTTCAACAGGGAAATTTAAAATGTAGTTTCAATTGAACTTTTTCAAATATTTACAATGTCAGATAAGCACAAATCTATGTTTGACATTCATATGAAGCATTTTTAGTGTTTTTTATGTACATGAATTGGCTACGAACTTAAAAAATGTCATGTGGTGCAACCGAGAATAACCTTAATAGTTTTATTTTCTAAAACATGGTTGGGATGTTCATCTAAGTTGTGAGTCACATGAACATGAGATTGAGATTTGAAAACATGAACACATTAAATTTGAAAAAAATAGACAGGGTCGGACAAGTATTTGTTTGAATATTATGAGGGAAATATCAATTCAAGAAAGATGAAATTTCATGTGGGACTAAAAACACTTAACAAAATATGCTAAAAAAATATATATAAAATAAATGTGATTAGATTTAGAGTCATTTTAAATAAGTTTATAAATCCTTCAGAAATGTGACAAAAAATAGAAAAAATAAATGTGATTAGATTTAGACTCATTTTAAAGAAGTTTAAAAATCATTAGTTCAGGGCCGACGGTCGCACCACATGAACATTTGACACTTTAAGAACAAAAAAATGATTTGGTTCCATGGAGGTCAGCTGTATTACAGGTATGTGGGGAATTATTATAAAATTTGAACCTTTTTAACTTAAGAAATTGCAACTAGACACATGTCACGTCATTGACCCTAAATAAACATCACTGTCTTTACAATGTAAAGTCTATAGGCAGCATTTTCCCTGTGTAAAAGTGTAAAAGAGGATTTACTGCTGCCAGGCTTAATAAATCTGTCTCATTTCACCTGGTCTGACGTTTTATCTGTGCAGCCTGTGCCCTGAGTCACATAAAGCCTCAGTCACACAACCCGGTCTGCTGTGTGTCCAGTCCAAGTGTGAAGCTTTAACAGAGACTCTGTTGTTACTGATATGAAACTGTAATATCACTATATATGAAGTATACGAAGTGCAGGCAGGTACAGGAGAGAGCTGGGGAGGCAAAAATGTTAGAGATGTTGTTGCTTTGGTTTGATTGTTGCACAGTATAATATTAAATGTAAGTATCTCCATGGAAAATTAAATTATATGTAGCCTGCAGTGTTTTGTAAGTAAATTTTACCTGTGCGCCTCTAGGGCTCTTTTAACTGGACTGGTGTTGTTGCTGAAAAATTAGGATTTAATTAATCTTTGTAAACACTCATTATACAGTTATCTCTGGTTTATCTCGGGGGTCACATTCTAAAAATAACCCACAATAGGCAAAATCCGTAATCAGCTTTATTTTTTACAATTATTCTATATTTAAAACCCTCATCACATTTTATACACTTTTCTCACACAGGAATGAACAGTTTTCCTCATTTCTCTCTTGTTTAAACACTCTCAAAGTTCAGACCTTTTGTAGATTTTTTAAAAATAATTAAACTCATTGAAACGTATTGCTGCATCGTCCTTATGTTATTTTCCTCCTTCTTTATGGAACGGACCAAAGATTCATTTATTAATTTACTTCAGCCGCGCAACTTCTACCTTCAGCGTGTTCAGAAGTCTAACATTTTGTGCGCTGGTTCACATCTTCCTCTGTCCTTTGGGTGACCACAGGGGCCTTTGTCGGTGCAGAATGTTTCATTGAGATTGTGGGTTTTGTCGGGGAGTAAACTTGCAAACATACAGCTCTTCTGAGTCCCGCTTCAACAATCGAACATTTATGTGAATTAGGCAGAACACATTCTGTACTGTACGGCCCCGGGCCTCCAGTTTTTTGTGTGTTGTGTTTTGATTTCTTTTTCTGGCTGTGCTGTTTGTGCTGTGAGAGTCCTGCTCCCTGATTGGTGGAGCACATCTTCACCTGGCCAATCCTGCCACACCTCCAGCCTCCTCCTCCTGTTTAAGAACATCTCCAGCACCTGTGGGGCTCCTGGCCTTTGTGGCCAGTCTACAGTGTGTCTCCTGGTTGTGTGAGTCACTGTGTGTGTGCTAGTGCGTGACTTTGTGTTGAGACACTCAGTTTTTGTTTAGTTAGTTCTGTTTTGTGCTTTTTGATTTGGTCACTCAAATCCGTTTGTGGGTTTGTGACTTTTCTTTGGGACACTCGAGGTTTAGTTTAGTTTTATGTCCCTTAGTTAGTCACTTGTTTTTGTTTTCAGCACAAAAGTTGTTATACGTTAATCTTGTTGTTTTTGGTTCTTAGCTTGGTTTAGTTTCTCTACATGTTTTAGCATGTTTTGTTAATTTAAAATCGTTTACATCCCTGTTAATTAAACATTACTTAATTTATTCCTTTCTCCATCTTGGTTTTTTTTTTTTTGTGTGTTTGTCTCCCACACCCTAGCTGAGCTGGACACACACACACACACACACACACAAAGCGGCACCAGGCGGGGGTCGTAACACTACTTTACAGGACGGGCACAGAGGATGATTGACAGTGTGTACAGTCCCTTAGCCAATCAGGATGCACAACACAATGCAGGTTCATACGCTGTAAAAAACCAAACAATAAAATCTGTGAAACAGCGAGGCCACGAAAGGTGACTGCATCACAATTAGGCAAACATATGCTGGTGTTACCTGTCCAGTCAGTATACACGCTTTGATAAAACCTGAAAACCACTTGGGTCTGAGGGAATGATTGACAGGCACATTAATCGATCGCAGACGCATCCGTTTGTCCAGTGGTTCATTTGTGCCAAAACAAACTTGAAGGTTTTGGAGTAAAAATGGGGGAAAAAAATAAAGAACACAAAGGACTGAGAAACAGCAGAACAAAGTACCGCACTAAATAACCCCAAACATAAAAAAGTGATACATTTTGAATTTCCTTGAAGAAACTTTGGACCCTTCAAACAGAAAGTAGAAGAGACGGGCTGCTCACGTAACAGAGGTGGGAGATCGAATGATAAGAATCCAGTGGTGACACGTTGATTAAAATGTGATGAATTTTGTGTGTTGTGCTGTATTTTGTGTTGATGAATTGTCACTTCAGCTCTGGACAGTTGTGTTGTTGCTTCTGATGTAATAGAACATTTGTAGAAGCAGATGGTCCCTGGTCTGAGTGTGTGTGGAGCCTCAGACACAGACTCAGTATAAAAGCAATAGCACAGATGATTGTTTATGTGAGTGAAGCCATTGCATTTTGAGCAGGTCGTATTTCACAGAGCGGAGGACACTAAACCTGTGTTAGCGTTAGCTCCTCTGTGCAGTAGAGACACAGAAGAGAAAACACTCACAGCCCATTGGCCAACCTCAGCAGAGTCACCACTGGATTTAACCAATCACAATGAAGGATGGACTTTAAAAAGAAGCAGATTACTCCATGTATATCTTACAGGGAACATAAAGTAGGATTTAGGAATGGATTTAGTATCATGCCCATATCTGCCTTGAGGCTTTGGCTGATACGTGCAGATACTGATATTTACCTTTTAAACTAGTACTGTTAATAATTACACTAATAATACTAACATTTCAAACTAATTTTGGAAATTCACCTTATTCTGCAAGCTGTCGTGAGTGAGGCATCATATTTGGATTTTATGACTTTGTATGAGGCTGCTGGTCCTCACAAACAGGAGCTCTAAAGGCTCCACAGAATCAGTGCAGTGTGACGTGTAGGTGCACATGATGAATGAATATTTTACACAAATTAACTGACTTATTGTCGTATTTAATCTGCAAAACTTTCAAAACGCTCAAAAACTCTACTTTGACATGAATGGGATCTGTGTATAACTGGAAGTGCCACCACAAGAGTGAGATTTTAGAGCATTTAGAGACAAAAGGGAACGAGGTCAAATAAGATGAACTGAAGACCTGTCGCTAGTGCTTGTGTCTGATATCTAGTTTTCATCTGTGAGACCTGTGGATCATTATGAATTTGCATATTTTAACTTGCAATATTCATCCAGAATGACTTAATAAAAGAAATTTCTGAGCTTCCCAGTGAGAGCTGACGGTGCCACCACGTCGCTGTGGAGCTGCCGGTCCCTCCGATGGACACGTGCACATCACACCAGCGAGCAACTGATTTATTTATTTTTTTCATTTGTACCAACCTGTTGAATCCTACATGTATCACTGGTTAAGAAAATAAAACCTGAGAACAAAGTAAGTACAGAGCAGTGGGTGTGTGCTGACGGCGTGAGAATGGGAGTTGATCTTAAAAATAAAATAATTACAGTTTGCTCAAACCTGTACAAATCTCTGAGTGAGTAAACAACTATAACAACTTTAATATAAAAAAGGTCTATTATAGAAACAGACTTGATCCTCAGGACAGATTCCAACACAGACCAGACTCCACTACTACAATCATATAACAGGATTTTTGATTTTTTTTGTCAAAACAGATCAGATGCACTGAGGTCACACTGGGAGTCACACATGTCTCATTCCCCTGTATCATTCCTGCCTCATTTACAGTTTTATATAAAGTAAATTTATAAAAGGACTAGGATATAAAGTACATTTTAGCTGCAAACGTGAACGCAAAAACAGCTTCCCAGGTAAAACGTGAAACTCTTTGATCAATTCCACTGCACGTGAGCCCCAGAGGAAACAGCAGCGCCGCTCTGTTCAAAGCGGCAGAAAAAAAAGCCTTTCATAATAATACAAGAAATGACTGTTTGGAGGGAACGTAAGCCAATGCTGGAAAGAGACGAGGCTTTGGGCGCAGAAACGCAGAATTACAGGACGTTTGTGAATCAGCCAAGTCCGACAGAGAGCTCCAGGGCTAAAAATACACTCCCGCTGTCACAGGTGTACAGCCTCACAGCAGAGGAACTAAGCCTCTCACTAGACACTTTGGGAAGGAAAAACAGAAAGACTGAAAGAACTGATCATACTGACAATCTGCTGCTAATCATATCCTATTACAAACAAATGACACTAATCTATCTGTACAGATCAATGACATGACGTGAGTTCAACTGCATTTATTCAGTTAAAAAGGTTCAAATTTCATAATAATTCCCCACATCCCTGTAGAACCTCTGACCTCCATAGAACCAAATCATTTTTTCACAAATCATTAGTTGCATTATTACAATTGCATTATTAAACATGTAGGATTTCTTTCACTACCAGGGTTTTAATTGGTACCTTGATAAACATTCTTACTGTGAGCGGAAATATTGGTACTTGTAACAAACAGGAGCGTTTGTTATCCATAAGTACATTAAAATGCAATTTCTTCAGTTAAAAAGGTTCAAGTTTCATAATAATTCCCCACATACCTGTAGTACCTGTGACCTCCTGTAGTACTTGAGTTATTCTGCATGTTTTTTGTGCTTAAAGTGTTAAATGTTCATGTGGTGCGACCGTCCGCACTGAACTCATGATTTTTTAACTTCTTTAAAATGACTTTAAATCTAATCGCATTTATTTTCTTTCTTTTGTGTCACATTTCTGAAGTGTTTTTAGTCCCACATGAAATTTCATCTTTCTTGAACAGATATTTCCCTCATCATATTCAAACAAATATTATCCAAGCGCGTCTATTTTTTTCAGATCTCACGTTTTCATGTTTTCAAATTTCAATCTCCTGTTCATATGACTCACAACTTAGATGAACATCCCAACCATGTTTTAGAAAATAAAACTATTTTAAGGTTATTCTCGGTTGCACCACATGACATTTTTTAAGGTCGTAGCCAATTCATGTACATAAAAAACACTAAAAATGCTTCATATAAATGTCAATGCACCTGACATTGTAAATATTTGAAAAAGTTCAATAGAAAGAACATTTTGAAATTTGCTTATTGAAAATCTTTATACGTCATATCTGTAGATGAAGTGAAACATTGTTGCTTAGTGTGGATCATAATCTCTTGTCAAATAAACAAATAATGTAAAACAGAATTGTAAGTGTTTTTAAACTGGGCTCTGACTCATTCACGTGGATCTGAGTGGTTTTCATTTTCCAGATTGTCCTTGATTTTTCATAATTTGTGATTTCTAAAATTAATCCTAGTTTTCCCACTTCACTTTTGCCTCCTGCCGCCTCCACTCTGGAATTTAAAATGTTTTTGTTTATTCTGTTTATAAGGGTTTATAGATCCACAAGAGAAATTATTTGGACACAGTAGCTCACACATAACTATACATCATTCAAAAATGTGTATTACTTGACTAATTATTTTATTTATTTGTTGAGATAATAAGGATTTCTATGAGGCAAGAGCAGAAATAAAAGAGTGAAAGAGTTAGCTGAACATTTAGGATTGTTTGGCATTTGTATGTTAAAAATCCAATCCATTTTATTTCTATAGCACATTTTATTAACAAGTCATTCCTAAAAATGTCAAGCCGTCACATTTTTATATATAACTTTTCCACCTTAAACCCATTCAAAAATCTTTAAATCAAGGAACAATCATACCAGAATGCCCAGAAACTTGGGGCGGGGTGGGTTAAGTTTCTTGCCCAGTGACACAACAACAGTTCATTTGTGAGAGCTGTGGGCCAATGGATCTGACCGCTCAACCATGATGTTTACGTCAAGAGCGGGATTTGAACCGCCAACCTTCAGTTCAGAGAATAAACGCTTTATCAACTGAGCTACTGCAAAATAAACTCATGTTTTTTTGTATTAATACACTGATTCTTCGTACTTTTTCCTGCATAAATACTATAAATAAATACATAAAAAAAAACTCCCAGTGCAGTTTGGGGCAAATACAGAGATATGTAATAGTTTTGAGAACTTTTGCCCCTTTTTGAACCTTTTTAACTGAAAAAAAATACAAGTGGACAGGCGTCATGTCAAAAACTACTACTTCTATAGAAAAAAGTACTAGGAAACAAAGTATTTATACAAAGACTTAGACAAACTTGATCCACAAGAGAAATGATTTGGGCACAGTAGCTCCCACGTCACAGTGTATTATAATAATAAAATAAAAAATAAAAAATGTAATAATAAAGAGCAAAAATATAAATG
>KN508483.1:0-18556 GCA_000787155.1 Scartelaos histophorus | reverse complement strand
AGGATTTTTGACCTGGTTTGTGTTTAAAGGGCAAATAATACACAAAACAGACTCTTGGGAGATTTAAACCGAGTTATTATGTTGTTACTTCATCAAAAACGGGTCTGGAGTTGTGTTTTGTTTCAGGATTTTAGGACTTGAGTTCAGAAGAGTTTGGCAATTCCAGGGGTGAAATTATTCAGATTATTCTGGTGAAGGTGTGTGGGGTTTAAAAACACAGTGGAGCACTTCCTGTATTACCACGTGACATCACAAGGTGGAACAGAGTGCGCTCAGGCTCATAAGTTGTGCAACGTGGATGAATGACATATTTGACTGTACTAGTGGCTCTGTATTTAGTAACAAGGATTAAAGGGACAGTGCAGTTTCTGGTGAGTGTTAAGTGCGTTGTAAACCCCCCTTTAACCACCAGGGTCATGTGTACAGCAGATTTATGAATGAGGATGTGTGGATGTGGGCGGGGCTAAGGGTCTGTCCTGGGTCCGTCCTGGGTCAGGCAGCTGTGACCCGTGGCTGCCCTGGTCGTGTCAGCTGCTCTTCCTGCTGTGGTCCGTCACACAGCTTAGTGCTAATCTCTGTTTGAAGACACTTAGCGGAGCAGAAAAAAACTGGATTAGTGTAAAATCCTGATAGAAATAAGAATAAAAGCCTCAAAAGCAACTCGAGCTGCTGCTGTGTCGTCCTTACATTGCCCCACTACATCAGATCATCAGTTAGTCTATTTATTAAGTTACATAATATACCTATGGGTTAATAATAATAATGAGGGAACACCACGTTTAAGTTGTAGTTTGATTCCTGCATTTGAGGATTGTGTGCTCCAAAATTTTGTTTCCACCTTCCCCTTATACCTGCCAACTTTCCTACTATAATTTTTTATTTTAAGAAAATTGACTCCAGATAAAACACGCAGGAGTGAAAATATTGTTTAGCCATTTTTCACCAAGGGAAATCCAGTTTTCTATTGTGAAATACAACTATGAAGAGGACTTATTAATTCTGCATTTCAACAGGAAACCCTTAGACCAGTTTACAGTGAACTACATTTAAATAATGATATCTATCCATCCAGTTCTTATAGTTCATTACCAACAAATACAAAAATGTCTTTTTAAAGATGACAGAAAGCAGAACTCTGAATTAAATGGTTTATTCAATAAGAAATGTTACAAATGTGATCATTTGCTCTAATATTACTTCCATAAAAGTGTCTGACAGTTTGAACAGAGGATTTCCAGTAAATTGCACAACGGACATCAATGTCATATCACAATAACAAAAGTTTGGTTAGCAGAAGCATTGTGCGTGTGTGATCTGTGCACAAGTTACTCAAATCTGGCACTAGTTAAATTGGACTTAAAGCTGTCTGCTACTACTTTTATTTGTAAATAAGCAGTGTATAAAAATATAAAAGGCCATTTAAGATTCAGAAATAGCACATCAGCTGTAGTTAAAATGACAAAGCCATGACTGGTGTTTCTCCACTCACACTCCGAGTAAGGCTTCAACCGCTGACCTATCATCGAGTAAAATTACTTTAGAAACAAATATATTTAAATAACTTTCAAGTCAAATCACCACTTCAGGCTTCCAAATGACCCAATATTAACTGCTCAACTAAAACCTTCTAACTGACAACCCTTTCCACTCGTCTAGGAGAAGAAAAGCACGGTGTATTCAATGTTGGCAAACAACAAAATGAGAAGAAACAAAATATGTACAGCACAAAAACATTGTATGCAATATGCAAAGGCGTCATGTTGCTATGGGCAACACCCCCCTCCCCCCTCCCCTAATATAAGTCAGTCTTCACTGAAGACCCCTCTGTCCATAGCCCCTCCCACAGACCCGCTCACACACAGGACATCACAAACACGATTACGTCACTAAGCCTGTTAGTTTGGAAAACGGTGAAGTACTGTGAAGCTCCGCCCCCTGCCCACAGGCCCCGCCCCTCACTCCGACACAGGGGAGGGCGCCGTGGTGCAGTCGTTCCACTCGTCCATCTCCGGGTTGTAGACCTCGATGGTTTTGAGGAAGTCGTTTCCGTCGAATCCGCCCACAGCGTAGATGGAGTTTCCGAGCATGGTCACCCCGGCGTTACTCCGGGAGATGGTCATACTACCCAGCATCCTCCACTCGTTACGCACCGGGTCATACACCTCCACACAGCGCAGCGCGTGGGAGCCATCGAACCCGCCAACCACAAACAGTTTACCTGCACAACAAAGATTTACAGGTTAAAAACTGACTTTAAAAACAATGTCACTTTAGCTCACTGAGTCACCACTTTACTGCCTCTGCTCCAACACAGACACTTGTCCCACCTTCTTCTCCTATTGGCTCAATTCTTTAAGGCTTCTTAAAGAAAGTGTCAATTTACCCCTTTAAATGCTCTGGATTTTTTGGGCCCACGAACTTTTAACCCCTCCGTGCGCTCACCTGCGTGGACAGCGACTCCGGCCCCCCTGCGAGCCACGTTCATGGGGGCGACCAGGGTCCAGGTGTTGTTCTCTGGGTTGTAGCGCTCCACACTGTTCAGACAGTTCCACGACTCTGCTCCTCCGATCACGTACATGAAGCCCTCCAACTCGCACACAGCCGCCTGGTGCCTCCCTGCAAAACATCAAGAGCATTAATTTTTCCATTTGCTGTTCCTTTATGGAGGCCGCTGCACAGGGCTGCACAATTATAGAATAAAAATCGGAAGTACTGCGACTGAATAAATGTGTAATATAGAAAAAAAAAAAAAAAGTAGGATTGTGTTTGCATAATTTCCAAACAACTCCAGGAGAATCCACATTTCAAGAGTCTAAACTGCAATTAAAAAGAAAAAAAAAAGAGAATCTACATAATTATTGGGTCAACAGTGGCTCAGTTTTTACAGCAGTGTTCCAACCCCCATAAAGTCAGAGGATTGATTCTGCTCAGACCAAGATCTGTCCTTGGGCAAGACACTACAGTAGCACTTTGAAAGCCTTTGACAAGTGATTATATTTTGCCTCAGTGGTGGACGTTTTTAGGGGCTTAGGCTGCTGCATTGTCTTGTGATCTCCTATTCAAAAGGCGAAATTCAGGTGGATATTTGATAGTTATCGCATGAAATTCTACTGAGATTTGAGTTGCCGAAATTTGTGCAGCCCTACCAAGGTGCACCATCACACATTTTCTTTTAAAAATAAGCTCCAGTAGCGTTTGAGTCACTTACTGATGTTAAGAGAAGCGCAGTTGGACCAAGTTTTGGACACAGGGTCAAAAGCATCACAGTTCTTCAGGCCTTTCTGCCCACAAGGATCTGAACCTCCCACCACGTACAGTTTGTTGTTCAAGGAGCAGACACCTTCAAAAACCACAAAATTAACAGTTAGTAATATTTCAATACAAATTTTATTATACTTTTTTGACTCTGTTGGGGACTGACCTGCATTACACCGGTTTGTCCTGAGCTCTGGCACTTGCACCCACTCGTCTGCATGTGGGTCGTACGTCTCTCCACAGCTCAGCTCGTCAGAATGTCCATTTGATCCTCCAATCACGTAAAGCTGACCCTGAATGGACAAAAATCATAGTCAATTAGCAACCACCGCTTACTTACGAGCAATAATTCTGCATTTAGTAGCATTTCTAAAGCAGCCTTACCATCAGCACGGCCATCTGAAAGCGAGCCCGGGGAGTCCGCATGGGAGCGATAAAGGACCACTGATCTTCTGCGGGATCGTAACACTCCACAGTCCTCAGACACTCCTCTCTGTTGTAACCTCCTGCACAAAGATAAACCAGAATTTATAAGCACAATCTTAAAAATCACTAACCTGGCCAGCATTGTGCACCCAAACGTTTTAATATGAGTATCGACTACTCTTTGCACGCTTTAAAAACAAAATAAGCCCTTTGTGTATCTGTGGGCAAGGAAGACGTTAAAACCAGTGGAAAGAAAAGCACAAAGTGATTTTGTTCCGCTGTTGTGACGCTTTGACCAATCAGATTAAATGATTCATTACGACGTTCTACCTTTTCCCAACCACGTATAATATAATTCTAGCATTAGCAAAGTTATAAAAAATGGCATAACTCGTACCCGCTGCGATGAGTTTGCCATTGAGAGCCGCGATGCCGAGTCCGGAGCGAGCGTACTGCATGGGGGACAGCGGGTGCTCCTCCAGGTCCTCGGGTTGGGCCTCAAAGCTCAGGCTCTTGAGCAGACAGGGCGTGGCAGAGGGGGAGGTCTGGGGGCTGCTGCGGCCGTGAAGGAAGATCACACACAGCACGCTGTCCAGCACCGCCAGGCACAGGTACGTGTTGTCTGACGGGAAAGCAAAAAAACACTCAGAATACAACTCATTTATGTGTTTAGATGCAGTGAACAACTTGAACAGCCCATCCACCCCATGTTACGCAACTTTTCTGGTGAAGGGCCCAACCATCTGCTTCTCTCCATGGAAATATTGCCATAACACAAGTTGCATGTGGTATTTGTGGAGAGTCGAGCCCACTCACAGCAAGAAGTTTAAGCTAAGTCAATAAAAACCCATGTTATTGAGTAAATGCAAGATGGAGATGCTGTTTTGTCTGCATGTGGCACTAAATGTATGCATGGAGAGCAAAAGATGGTTCCTATAAAGATGGTTCCCAAAGATTGCAGGGGTTTATATGATTAAAAGAGTCCTGCTACTTAAGAATCTTAGTTGCGCAAAAATATCAGGGGGCAGTTTTGAACTATTGGACCCAGAAAATCTAAGACAAACTTCAAGGGGGAACTTTAAACTGTTCTGGAGGCAAACTTACTTGTGGTCTTCTCAGAGGCGATGTACTTCCACTCTCTCCTGGCAGACTGTTTGGGTGCGTTGGCCGCCTGGTTGGAGGGGGACAGACTTCCAGTGGAGCTGCAGCTCATCTGCCTCTGGGCGCTCTCACGTGCAGGCTTCTTCTGCAAGAGCACAGGCAGCTACAGGAGCCAGGCCAAAAGAACCGAGGGCCCAACAACGGCCAACCAAAACACCAAACCACACCACAAGACCACGCCGATCTAAAACGGACTAATGCAGCACTGCAAACACCCTCTGCTCACACGTCTGTATCTGTAACATTAAGAGCCTCTGAGCTGCGCAACCAGGCAGATAAAACTAACTAAACTAAGACTTCGCTGAACGATTTGAGCGATATTTGACTAGTTACTGCTTATTGATACTTTGCATTGATATCATGTTGGCAGGGAGGGATCTGCATGCATGTCTGGGGCAGAATATCAAGCGGTTATTAAAAATTTAAAGACATCAGCTGCAAAGTACCAAGAGGCGTAGGCTGCATTCACCATTTCCTGCAAACCGAGAGTGAGCAGTGTGAGGGGCAGCCGGTCTCGAGCTGTACCTGCACAAACTGAAGGTGGTCCTCGTCCCCCCCAAACACCTCACTGTGGCCCTCTATCAGCAGCCCGCCGTCCACCAGCTTATGGTCAGGTGAGTAGTACAGCGTTTGCACCTGTAACACAAACAGGAACAACCCATGTGGCTGTGTCCATGGCAACACAAAGAGCCCCCACCGTTTTTGGGGAAACAAGAAAACACGCCGGACGGGATTGGAAAGGAAAGCTGGAAAACTCATGGATCTTCAGTCTAAGGAAAACCTTCATTGAAAGTTAAAGTCGCCGCGCTGTAAAGTGTTTAGGTTCAAGACAACATCCCGTCAATGTGGCCGGTCTTCATTTGCATCTAAAAGAAAAGCTGGTGAAGACAAACAGCTGCATCTGGAATGAGTCTTCAGTGTAGAAAGACAGAGGCCCCTCGTGGCCCCTGCGCTCCTCTGCTGCTTAGCAACCAGTCCTCAAGATGGAGACGCCCGCATCACTGTGACGGCGGCCACCATTCGCAGTCAGATCCAGATGACAGCACCGCGCTAATGTTATGAAACCTAATCCTCCGACACCTCTCAGGGTTTACAGGCTTTTAGCGGGTGCCATTTGATCAGAACATTATGTAATTGTTCCATGTTATTTTTCTGCCATTAAGATTATTCTAAGTGTTAATACGGAACTAGTCATTCCAATGGTAAGTTTAGATCAGTGGTTTTTAAATTTTTAAATGGGGTTAACAAAATGATTTGCAAAAGTTTTGACAATACTGACATTTGAAGGATAGGCTTGATACTTAACGCCAGGTTTTATAAGGTTAAAATGTTCTTTTTGTGGACAATAGAATGTAATTTTTAGCTTAAAAAAATGTTTTAGTGTTAGCATGTTGTTCTATACTAGATCTGATTCAGATTTTGTCATTTTATGAGAATTTCAGTATTTATTTAATTGTTATTCATTTTGTGAACAAGAGGATGCAATTTTTAACTTTAAAATGGTTTAATATTAGCAGGTGTTTTTTAATAATAGAGTACGAAACTTTTCAGGAATGGAATTTTGTCAGCTTTTTATAATATTGGCAAATAGTCCTTTACAACTGAAAATAATTTTAGTAGTTTAAGTTTAATACGACCTGTTGGATTGATTAAATTTTGTAAAACATTTTTTGATAGCCCTATGGATGGTGCTAGTGATTGAAGCATTAGCATATCTGTGTGTATAATGTGATTTAATTAGAGCTAAAATGTGCAAAAGTGCGCCGTGTCCTGGTGCTGTACAAGCAGGATGCCTCTGTAATAGTGGCACACAGATGGCCGTCCTCCCCCTCATTAACCTGGTGGTTCAGTCTTGGTCCTGGGTCCGGCTCTGCTGCTGCTGCTGCTGCTAATAAACCTACAGAGAGATAAATCAACGGGGAGGAGGCGCCGTTAGTGCTGGGTCCATAACAACACCTGCCAGAGTAAACACCTGCCACAGTTGGGGTTAAACCTGCTCAAAACCTGTGTCTGTGCTTCCGGGGATGGGGCAAGATCTCTGGCCACAAGATCAGATCACAACTTTGTAACTGACAGAGCGTTTTCTTATCTGAGAATCAGGAAGTGTGTGATTAGCATGCTAATTGTTGCATTACGGTGACTGCAAACTCCAACGTGGCTTCTGAAAGTTGTGAAAAGCACTTACAAAAAAAGCATCGTAGTGATTAAAAAAAGGTTAATGAGGAACAACTTTGGACCACTGCAAACCATTTAAAAGACGTTCTGTTCCACATTTTAAGATACTGGTGAAAAAGCAGTGGTAAAAAAAATAAATGCATGCACAAATTTACACCAATATTTTGTCTTTCACCATCTTGTGACTATAGAGTCTTGTCCCATCCCTGTGTGTTTCAAATTTGGAGCGCCTCTAGTGCTCAGATGTGGTTGTTCTATACGTTAATAAAACAGCCACATACCGAAAAGAAAACTGTAGGAATAAAAAGAAGGAAGAGCAAACACCAGCTCCTGTTACAAAGCTCACCTCTGATTTGGAGTTTGAATCGGGAGAGAGGGGGGAGTTGCTTACAGCCAAAACCTCAACAAATCAGAGGAAAACAGAATAATCCTGACAGCAGCATGCCTTTTCTATTTCGGCCCCTCAATGGCTTGTTAATGTCAAAAACAGGCGGATTCGTGGGGGAGGGGAGGAGTAGACAGAGAGAACGGAAGGAAAAAAACCAAGAGCGTACTGACCTCTTCCATCAGGCGCTCCAGGTGGTCTCCGTTCTCCCACAGGCTCCTCTGCACCCAGCTCAGCACCTTTGAGTACAGCTTTCCATTGCTGGGCAGGGCCAGGTTGTCTTCTAGCATTACTTCTAACTGTGAACACACACACACACACACAGCAGAGAGCGTAAGGGAAGAAGACGGCTGCAGGTAGGAGGAGTGACAGTAGTGGTACAGAAAGTCCTGCAGGTTTAACTCCCCTGACCTAGCATTACTTCCAACTGTAAACACACAAAGCAAACAGGGCGAGGAAAGAAGATTGTTGCATGTAGGAGCAGTAGAAGTACAAAAAGTCCTCCAGATTTAACACCCTTGACCTATATACAGTTTTTAATCCTATATTTCCCATAGCAAATCTTATTAATCCATTATATCTTAGCTCTTCAATACAATAAATGCATTAGTGAGATTACATACAGGCCATAGCATAGGTTCCTTAATATATAGAGCTGCCATTTGTTTTTTGGAAAAGGGTTAGGGTTAGCCTAACTTTTGTACAGTTAGCGTTTTTCCTGAAATGTTACAACACTACGGCATGGTTAGTGGGCTTGTCTTCTCCGTAGAGCTGACCAATAACAGTAAGAATGCACATTTTTCAATGCATCTTTTAGCCATTAAAACAACGGTAATTCAGTCATTCAAGACATATTTATAAACCTAATGCCATACTGCGGAACATTGCAGGTAGAGCAAAAAACATCCCCATAGATACAAGCTGATGACGAACCCTTCTCTAGAAAAGTATAAAAAGTCAATCTCCCAATCTTAACCAATACAAAAATGTAATTGTACGCTATTTTACTACATTGCTTGTTTAAATTTCACTTTGCTTAAGTTTACTGCCTCAAGCCTTTAATGCGTAAAATAAAAACTGAAACGCCATTGTCTACATTTCCTGCTAATGTTAAATGTATACGTTTAGTTTTTTTTAGGTACATTCAAAGTAGTGACCTTGAGGCGGGGGAGTTTGAGGAAGTCCTCGTGTTCAGACACTTCCAGAAGATGATCCTGGATGTAGGCGTCCACTTTGGCCAGGACCCGGGCGTCTCCCATGGAGCTGGCAAAGTTACGGAAGGAAATGGCGTTCTGGGAATCCATCTTGGACAGCAGGTAGTCTCCACAGATCTGAACAGGTCAAAGAAATAGTTGAAATACAGTTAGTGAATACATTTCATGAGTCGCACTGTTGTTTAGTCTGTACTGTCCATTTTTTACTCCATAATATGAGTGAAATTTGTCTTGCCCCAGTACATTATACAAGCAGGTGTTGAGGTTAAAATAGTCAAAATAAGTTTGGCATCTGGCAAGAGTTTTACTGTCCCAAAATAAGGAAGTGCACAGTTAGCATGCCGATACCATTACAATCATGGCAAACACCACTCTGGACTTGGAACAAACCTATTGCTCAGAATGTAAGTGAAGAATACTTTGGAGCACTGCAAACCATTTAAAATGTACTAGTTCTGTTTCACATTTTTACACTGTACTTTTCCCATACCAACCCTGCTGTACTTTAAGCATCTTTAAAAAAGATGAAATACCTGTTTGACACGCTCCATCTTAAACCGCTTAGCTGCAGAGTACACATCCTTCACCAGCTCTCTGTCAGCCTTCAGCCTGTTTTCCAATTTCAAGAAAAATGTGTCATGTCAGTCAAGTTAATAGAAAATGTGCAAAAAACAAGTGAAATCACAAGTATGCGGTTCTTACTGAGCAGTGTAGGCGTAGTTGAGCAACACCTCCACAGCCTCTGGATCCAGGTCTTCAAAAGTGACATGGGAGACGCCGTGGGGCTCCAGGTCACTGTTGAAGATCTCAAAGAGGTACGGGCTGCAACAGGCCAAGACCGCACGGTGAGCCATCAGTTCATGACCACGCACCTGCAACAACAGAAGACCAACATAAGCATTTTCATTTAAAATCAAATCAAGCTTGTTTTAGTCATTTTGGGTTGGGGTCCATCACCTTAGTTTCTATGGACATGTCATTGTTCTTGCCTTAAATTTTTCCACTGCATGTCATTATTTACCATATTTATTCAGTTACGGATGGTTTTAAACAAACAAGAAACAGGCATTCTGACCAAGCGAGGTCGCCTCTCCACAGATCTGACCTGTAACTTGGTCTGGTTTAGTCTTTATGAAGATATAATGGTTTAATACTGTACTGTGAAATATTTCAGACAAAGCAATGACATTTCCATGGAGACACTGTTGATGAATGAAATAATTTAAAAGTGAAGTGTAAAAAAAAAAAAAATCAAGTTAAAATTTGTTTCTTATGCATAAAACTGCACTATAAAAACACATTAAGGCCAAAACCTCCTTGTCAAATCTCAGAAGCTATGCAGACTATTTTATTATTTGTTTAGACTCCTACAAATACATGGGAAACTTAGAATAGCCTAGCGTCTCATATTTTAGTCTTCTGTAAAATGTCACCTGGATAAGTTTAAAATGTGCTCTCTGATTGTGTGATTTTATATTGCCATAGTAAATTCTCTTCAATCTCATATCAAAGCTTAAGATCAAAAATTCTTCACTAAAAGAGTTCAGCCCCAATTTCCAGTTTTACCAATCCTACAATTTGGCAAAACCAGTAGTGACATACGTCATGTTCAATGTTCTTTTTTTTATTTGCTTTGGGAATTTCCCAAACTCATCCTGTAAACTTGGTCTTGCACAATTTACAATACTTTTCCTGTTATGTTCTAGAGGCATCCAAGGCTTTATCAAATGTTCAAAAGTCTATTTAACTGTGTTTAGTTACAAATTTCCCAGTAGCGCCTCAAAATAAAAAATATAGAAACTGGAATGTGACTTGCTATCATGATAGTGACAACTGTAGTATAAATGGAAAGCTGATAGTGACCAATCAAAAAACATATCATTTATTTACTCATTTTTTGTTATTTTACCATTAAAAAATATATTTAAATGTATAGTTTTTATCTTGTTTTCTAATCCAGCTCAATTCTACTTTATTATCTGCTTTTTATTATGCTGCTTTTTTTCAAATTCACTTTAATTTACTTTATTAATTTGATTTTATTATTTCTGTTTACATTTTATATTATTTTATTTATTTTTTAGATAAAATGTATAAACTGTTATTTAACCTAGCCAACATTGTGATCCATTAATATTAAAATACTCCAAATAGTTATGAGCTTCCCCACTGTTCTCTCCTATAGCCCAGCCTGAGTCTCCAGCTTTGTCGCCTTTACTCGTATTAAACCTGCATTACCCCAGTATCACTTCTCACAGTGACTCAGACTCTTAAACAGCCACTTCCTCACACGACGCCGTCACCTCACCTGAAGTCTGACGTCACAGAACTGACCGCTCTTTCTCAGAGCGTTCATTTTGGCCACGGTGGAATCCAAGAAACTCTCATCCTCGAAGATCAAATATCCGTTTGGAGTCATCTTGATAAATTTTCAAAGATTTGCCTGTGAAATAAAAAAAAATCTCATTATAAAACTAGAAAAGGTTATACATTCCCCTGCGTGTTAGGCATCCATTCATAGGCCTGTCTACATTAATCATGGGTACTTTCTTTGCCAATGGGAAGTTTTTGGTCATTTTTCTCCACTATAATATAATCTGTGCTGTAAAGGGTTGAATAAATAACTTCTATGACTCATAATAGACACAAACTACCTACTAAATCCTTTAATTCCACCATCCATTTTTCCCCAGCTCATGTTTTTGTTCCACTATTGTACTTTTAGAATAGCAGTTTAGTCCTGTTTAAGAGTTATTGTGTCAGAGGCATCAACTAGTTTCAATATTATGATTACCGAAATGGCGTCAACCAGAAAAATATTTAGTTAGAACTACTTTTAAATTTCTTTTTGTTCTTTTACTATTATTTTTCACATCATTTACTAGTGTAGATTGAATCTTGTTTTCCAATCAAGCTCTCAATTCTAATCCATTATGTGCTTTTTATTATCGCCCTTTTTTTTTTAAATAGATTTTTTATTCTTCTTCTTGATAATTATAATACACATTTTTTAATAATTTCTACAATTTTATTTATTTTTTTTGTAAATGTATGAAGTGTTATACAAGTCTTTTACATGCAAGTTAACCGTCACAAGCTAGTTAGCATTAGCCACCTGTTTTTTAGTTAGCTACTCACTATTTTTGTAAATCAAACAAATAAACAGAACCATGAACGCTTCGCATCAGTCAAGTCCTGAAAACTACTTGTTAATATCAATTTTGTATTTTTATTGAGTTTTCAGACTATATTAAAGTATTTTGGCAGTTTTTTGGCTAATGCGTCCATTGCGTCGTCAAGAAAACTGTTCGCTAATCCACCAATAAAGCTACTGGGACTTGAGATTTTGTTATTCACTGTCCATTCAGCTGTGCGACGCGGTAATGGCCTCCTTCATTAATTGATAAGCAAAGCGAGTTGAGAGATTAGGTTTAAGCTTAGCGTGAATCATGTACTATAATCTGTCCTATGCATTAATAATGGTCTTACCTAATAGAAAGCAATTCAAATCCAAGGAGACGCGACCGCTGCAGGGAAGAGGAAACACCAGGCAAAGCTGACCAAGCAGTGAGTCGTCTTCACCCGATGGGGGCGTTAGTTAGAAGAGATGCCAGTCGACGACGCGGCCGGACAAACTATCAGGCTTCAAGCGACTAATCAAGTCCTCGGGAACCCGTTGGCTATAGATTGGCTCCTATCCTGTGTTGGTCAAACATTGTAACCTGGAAGTGGAGAAGAAACGCAAATGAGTCTGAAAATCCATTACAATTTTTCTGATAAACATTAAATCACGGTAAATGGTCTTTTTATTTTTATTACATCACCCATTCATACGCCAGTGTCTAAATACGCTCGTGGTGAAATCGGTTAAGCGTCTTGCCCAACGACACAATGACAAATCAGTGGACAAATGCTTTACCAACTAATCTGACATTTGAGATTTACATTTTAATCATAGGATTGTGTTTAAAGTTCACCAGAAGAATTGACAAAAAAAATAAATAAATAAATAAATAAATAAAAAATCACATTTCAGAATAGGGCTGAACAGTTTAGATTTACAATTTATTTTCAATTTACTATACTTCAATTTATTTTTTCACATTTATTTTTAAACAAAGGCAGAAGAATTGACAAAAATACTTTAATAAAACTGATTTTTTTTTGTGCAGATTGGAAAGGAAATTATAAAAAAATTATGGCGTTTGCAATTTTCCAGTTGTGTCCATTGAAGTTAATCTCAGGGTCGTAAACAAGTGCGTTTTAAGCGGGCCCCTGTTGATCACTATTGTTAGTGGCGGTCGTTAGCATTAGCATGAGTAAGCCCCACATGGTGAGCCTCATGGGGGATGGAGCCGACACACCAATCAAAATCAGCTGCTCCTACTGTCCGGTAACTTTCCACTCCGGCCAAGAAGTCAAAGTCCCATTAATACTTCTACAAAACCAGAAATCCTGCAGCAGTTCCACATCATTTTCCATGCTCAAAGAATTTAAAAGAAAAAGTGGTCGTCTTAAATTGCAGCTACAAGACCAAGTAATCCAGTTAAGCACATTTCCAAAACTTTTAGGCGAGAAACTAAAAGCACAATCAGTATTTCCTTACAATTAAACCAGCAAATTCTGCATACAATTTTAGATAAATCCATACTTAAGAAAACCAAAGGACAAAAGTAGCTTCAGAATTCTGCAAAACCTTTAGGCCAAGAACTAAAAGCGCAATCAATTTTTCCTCATAATCAAACCAACAAATTCTTCATATGTTCTTAGACAATTCTATAACATTTTTTTAAAAAGGGGGAAAATCCATGTTTGTTTTTTTTAAATGCTTCAAATTTCAAATATCTTCATCTGTTGCTACAAGATCTTAAACTTCCTGTAATCCATTTTCCAAAACAGACTCAATATAGCTACAAAATTAAACATTCTACATACAATTTTAGATAATAAATTTGAATAAAAATTTCCTTTCTGTGCCCACTATTTGAAAATTAAAATATCTAGTATCTTCACCTGTTGTCACATGGGTAAAAAGATTAAATCCATTTCACGCCTGCTCCTCTGAGTCTCCCATCTGAAGTCAAAGCTCTGCAGCTCAGGCTTATGTGTGAGACGAGCCCCCTGCACTGGCTCCACCTCCTTTAGGAAAACTATTCACCCGCTGACCTATAGGGACAATGAGGAGTGTCACGGCCACAGGGGCTGCAGGACACAACTAAAAACTATTGTTGAGATTCCTGTGTGAAGAAGCAGCTTCGTTTTACCATTTTTCACAGTTAATACCAAATTAAAAATCATCCTTAATTCACTTTTCACGTCGACAGTTCCTAGAACGTATGGTCAGCAGTACAAAATCATAATGAGAGTTTTAAAAAGTGCTTATTTTGTAGTCATGGAGATGTTATTCCTTTGTCTGGAATGTTCCACAATGTAGAATTAAACCTTTTTATCCACATGGAAACCAAACCAGACTAAGTTACAGGTCAGATCTCTGGAGAAGCAACCCCGCTCAGTCAGAACACCCATTTTTCAAGGTATTTTTGAGCTCTGTAACCACTTGCAATTGAATAAATGTAAAGTAAAGCTGTTTAAAGTCACACGGTGGAACATTCCAGGCAGAGTAATGACATAAGCAGGTAATGGACCCTAAAAACCAAAAAGTTATACAGTGCAACTTTAAATAAGCTTCATTTTGCTGGAAAAATGAAGCTTAAATGCTCAATTGTGGTTTCGTTTCCCTTCCAAAATTAAATATCTTGAAACAATTGAAAGAAAATTACAAATACATGGTCAGAAAATACTCCAAACTCCACAGCAAACAAGCATCCAGTATTCATATGAAAACTTTAGGTTACATTATAGGCTACACCCCAAACCGTAAACACAGACATGCTTATGTAATTTAAGTGCTCGCTTCAGGTTGTTGATTTTAATGCCATATGTTCACTTGCCTGCGTCAGCCTGGATTAAGTGGATTAAAGCAGCCAAGGTTTATCGTGTAAATATTCAAGAATTAATGTGAGCAGCACAACATTTATACAAAAGTGACATAAAAGTAGCGGCTGCTGTTTCAGATCTCTTATTATTGTGGAAAGAACCATTTTAAAACTTGATTTCGAGTCTAAGGAACTGAAAAACTGCTCAGGAAAACTCAAATTTTGTCTTGTTAATGATTTTTTGCAGTTTCTCATCTTTTGAAACAAGTATCTATTGCCATATTAGTTTTATCATGAATTAGTATTTGATTTGATGCTTTTGCTCCAACCAAGTCATATTTCACACTAATACTTCACACATTAACATGACAGAACAAAACAGCTGGGGTTAATATTGAAACTTTATCCACACCATGTGTTACTTCCTCTAAAAGACATTTATAGAACCAAAAGTGCATTTGTCACTTTAGCCCACGTTACATAATCTTCAGTATTGCATTCCTAACAAGACCTTTTTCCACTTTGCAATAGGGCTGCAAGTGTCCGTTAACTGGAAAAATCTTTATTAGTAACTATTTCCTAATTATTAGTCGTTATCTGGACTAAAAACAACAAAAACTGCAGCGTTACTGAATTAAAATGTAATTAAATGTAAATGCAAGTCAACAATTTGTGATTTTAATCTATAAAACGCTTTGCAATTAACCTAGAAGTCTTTAGTTGTCATAATTTCATCTTTATCTGCTTCATTTCTTTTTATTATTATATTAAGGGAGTTAAAATGTAAAAAACTGGACTCATAATCTACATTTTATTTCTGGATATCTCAAAATTTGCATCCATTAACTCTTTTTCAATATGCAATAGAGATAATCACTTCAAGCTGATTACTAAAATAAATGTTAATTGCAACCCTATTGAAATAATGTAAAATATGTCCACGAAAACTCACATTTCCTGATCTCCAAAATCAGAAATTAGTGCATTCATTGTGAGCTTTTTCAAATTCTTATATATATATTGAAGTTTTAGGAGTATATTTAAATCGGATTTTCCAAGCTGCACATGCTAGAACAATCCAGCAGCCGCCCTTAGACCCCGGAGAGGCATCAGCGGCTGGCACAGGAACGCTATAATTTCCAGTCTGTGGATAGAGGAACACTGACCCACTTTTGGCGGTTATGCAACATCTGGCTAAAAGAGTCTTGTTAAAGTCCAAAAACCACAACTCCCCCCTCCTCTTTCTCCTCTTTTACGCATTTTGGTTCAGAGTTACCCCCCTCTTAATGCACATGCCCTTAAGCTGTGCCAAGATCACTCCACCCTCCCATTTATCCGCTGGAAAAGTTACAGTTTTTCCACGTTTGTGATTAAAGATCATCCAAACATGCAGGAACATTTTGTGCAGACTACAGGTTGTCGTTGGAGAATGTTCACAGGTTCAGCTTCCTGTTACATTACCACTTGTTTTCAATTTTTAAAATCGCTACAGCAACGGCAGAAATAATGCACAACTCTGAAACCCGCAGACGCAATGAACGAGGGGAGATGCACGCTGTAATATTCTAGTTAGAAATTAAAAAAAGGTTCATTTCTGCTCCAGTGCTGCAGTTTGAATGAATAAACCTTCTTTCATTGTATTTTTTTAATAATTAACTTCACCTGAATAGTTTAATTAAAACACTTTTCACATCAAATACAGAAAATATTTGAGAACTAGCAGATTTAAAATGGATCCAACTATTCTAGGTGCAAGTTTGAGCTAAAATATGACTAAAATGTGACAGAGATGCTTTTCTAGTTTAAAGAAAACAGAATAATTAAAAAAACAAACAAAAAAATATCAAATTGACTTAAAACGTTGCTAGGTATTACAGTTTGAGAAACAGCCGTGCAAGACGCCATTGGAAAAAGGAAATTGTAAGTTGACCAAGTGCTTTTTAGAAACATCTCGGCGAGCTGTGAAAGTGGAGTCACACGCCTCACTTGACAACCTCTGGACAAAGCCAAACAAACAAAAGCCTTGAGGCGGAAGAGATCGTTCACAACTTTGTTACCAGGCTCCCCCCTCTCCCCCCTTTTCTCTCCATCCCTCCCCCTCTCTCCATTTTTCCATCTGATTAGTCAGGCGCGAGCTCTGAACAATCAATGCTTGTTAGACACCCCCTCTAGTGGCCAAAACCTGCTACTGGCCATTTCAGCAGACAGTGGAAAATTACAGACACAACGCAACACAACTTAACACAATGTACCTGGTTTTACAATTTGAACTAGTTGCGTTGGGGGGTTTATTGTGGTGTTTACTACAACGCTGGGAACAAAAGAAGGTGCGAAATCCGGCTTTAAAACGTGCAAATGAACGCCCAAAAAAAAACCGAAAAGAAGTTGCAACACGTGAGTAATAGGTAATGCATTTTCCAAAATTAAAATGATCTTAAATTGATCCATTGTTTTAAATGTGCAGCTGTGCAAAGAGGCCAGCACATGCGCGTTATCTTTAGTGATAAGCGCTGGAACAATGATGATCTGGTGGAATGGTACACGTCGTTGGAACAGTGCCATAAAAGACAGCACTTCCAAGGCGGGGTTATCGTTAAATAAAATCGTTTTTGTAATTTTCTTGAGTAGACGAATCGATGGGGCTCGGGTAATGCGACGTACTACGACCCCCGGCTGCAACAGTGAAGAAGTCAGTGTTATTTTGTGGGTCAGTTCGGAGACGACAAAGGACACAAAGCGCGTAAAAAAAGGTTGAATCGCTGAAGCACAGGATGTCCCCGCGTACCATTCCCACCCATGTTGGCATCCTACGGTGGGCATGGCTTACACCTACACTGCGATGGTTGGTCTGCTCAGCGCAATTCAATGCCATTCACCCACTCGTTTCCTCCTCCTCCTTCTGAGTAGTAACCCCACTCCTCCACTGGGCTACCACGGCGGTGCCAGTCTAATCTGTAGGGGCCGTATGTATGGATGCGCATATGAAGGACTTTACGCAGGCGCGCCATCCGAAAGTGGGTCAGGATAGAGCCCCCCTAAAGCGGTGATTAACTGTACTCTTTTGCCTGGATTACAAACGCAGACATTGCGAACACCATGCCCCAGCTACGTCTCCCGCCAACCACTCCTCCGCCATGCACAGAAATCTATAGAAAGCGCTGGGGGGGAAGCTAGTGCGCGCTAGCTCCACAGTCATCCATTTTATGAACCTGCGCTTAGATAGAGATGTGGAGCGATTTGGCACGGAATCCATCACCCTTTGGATTTGGATGGCAACTGGCACGTGTTTTGCCAGTGAGGAAAACCACAAAATGTCAGACAGCGAGAGGAAAGCCGGCGAGAACCGTGTGCGTAATTACGGCTGCTCCGTGTGTGAGTCATGCTGCCCGCGCAATTCACAGTTAAACCATATTGTTCTGCGTAATATATTTAAATAATACAACGTTAAATTTAAAGATTTGACTTTAAGAGAGACACACAGTTACAGATAAACACATTTAAACGTTGCACAAACAGCGACTTCCCGTAAAAAAATACGTCAATGACATTTGAATAGAAAACGCGTAAAATGGAAAACGTCTTACCCGAGGCGTTTGACAACAGACGCTTTTAGGCATATTTAGAGCAAATTCAGAGTTTGTTGGTTGTGGGTGGAAGAGAAACGCGGCGAGGCGGCGGTGGCACGGGGCGGGCAGTGAGGCTGGAGGAGGCTCGTCGGTCCGGGTGATGCGTCCGCTCTGGCTGAGGCCTGGATCAGGTCTGACGGGGAGAGGTCCCGCTGCTCGCATGTGCTGCTCGGACACGGAAAGCGCGCTCCCGGCAAAAAGCTTTACGCACGCCACGTCACGCGTAAAGGGCGGTGTCTCTCCTCCCACCGGACTGATGAAATCCCCCACCGCGGCGTCTCTGTGGTGAACACACTAATGTTTAATGTTTAATGGTCCTCGATTACACAGAATTGACTCTTGGGAGATTTGAGCCATGTTATAATGATGTTGTCTCCT
>KN508479.1:3510-14956 GCA_000787155.1 Scartelaos histophorus | reverse complement strand
GTTTAGTTCTTATTTAGACCTGGTTTACCTCTCATTTAGACCTGGTTCAGTTCCTATTTAGATCTGGTTTGGTTCTCGTTTAGACCTGGTAGTTTCCGTTCCTGGTCTAGACCTGGTTTAGTCCTGGTTAAGACCTGGTTTAGTTCTCATTTAGACCTAGTTCAGTCCTGCTTTAGATGTAATTTAGTTCTGGTTTAGATCTAGTTTAAGTCTGGTTTAGACCTAGTTTAGTTCTGGTCTAGACCTGGTTTAGTCCTGGTTTAGACCTTTGTTTAGTTCTGGTTTAGACTTGGGTTTAGTTCTGGTTTAGACCTGGTTTAGTTCTGGTTTAGACCTGGTTAAGTTCCAGTTCAGACCTGGTTTAGACCTTTGTTTAGTTCTAGTTTAGATGTGGTTTAGTTCTGGTTTAGACCTTTGTTTAGTCCTGGTTTAGACTTTTGTTTAGTTCTGGTTTAGACTTGGGATTAGTTCTGGTTTAGACCTGGTTTAGTTCTGGTTTAGACCTGGTTTAGACCTGGTTAAGTTCTAGTTCAGACCTTTGTTTAGTCCTGGTTTAGACTTTTGTTTAGTTCTGGTTTAGACTTGGGTTTAGTTCTGGTTTAGACCTTTGTTTAGTTCTAGTTTAGACTTTTGTTTAGTTCTGGTTTAGTCCTGATTTAGACCTGGTTTAGTTCTCATTTAGACCTGGTTTAGTTCTCATGTAGACCTGGTTCAGTTCTCTTTTAGACCTGGTGTAGTTCTCATTTAGACCTGGTGTAGTTCTCATTTAGACCTGTACGTTTTCCACACTTTGCTCTGTTGCTTAGGCCAGTCCAGTCCTGGTCTCGGTCTCGGTCTACTGTCCTCGTTGCTCAGACCCGCTCATCCCTTTTCTTTCCCGCCCTGGTTTTCTCGGTCCGGACCTGCATTTCCTCCCATAATTCCTTCATTCTTTCTCACTTGAAAGTCCGACGCTCTCGCCGTTTTCCTTTGTCGCGGTCGTCGTCGTCTTTTGCGGCGGCGCAGATTGTAAATGTGTATTGATGCGTTGGGTTATTGAATCTTTTCTGTGCGGCTCGTTCTTTCTCTTCTCCGTGGTGGAAGTGGTCGCCCTTGTTGCTTAAGTGTCACTCCGGTGATTCATGCTCTTGTAAATAAAGCCTCCGCCATCGTCCTGCGGCGTTTCCGGGTCAGAACCGGCGATGTGGACTCAGAAAGGTCCCAGTCTTTCTAGGGAGACTGTCAACGTGAATGATTTAGTTATGTCTCGTGTTTTATTCAATGTGTCTTCACTCTTGTGGTCCAGTTTAAGACCCAACGTCAGTCTGGTTTGGTTCCGTTCTCGTCCTCGTTTAGTCCTGGTCTAGTCTTAGCTCCAGTTAATCCCAACTTTGTGGTGAGGATTGAGGACCCTAAAAGTGGACGACGTAACTTTTCTGGTAACTTTCTGCTGCTCTTTTTCATGGACATTTAGTTCTCACTTGGACCTGGTGTAGTTCTTTTTTAGACCTGGTTTAGTTCTCACTTGGACCTGGTGTAGTTCTCTTTTGGACCTGATTTAGTTTTCATTTAGGCCTGGTTTAGTTCTCTTTTGGACCTTGTTTAGTTCTCATTTAGACCTGGTTTAGTTTTCTTTTGGACCTGGTTTAGTTCTCAGTTAGACCTGGTTTAGTTCTCATTTAGGGCTGGTTTAGTTCTAACTTGGACTTGGTTTAGTTCTCATTTAAACCTGGTTTAGTTCTCACTTGGACCTGGTGTAGTTCTCTTTTGGACCTGGTTTAGTTCTTATTTAGACCTAGTTTAGTTCTCTTTTGGGCCTGGTTTCGTTCTCATTTAAGCCTGGTTTAGTTCTCACTTGGACCTGTTGTAGTTCTTTTTTAGTTTTAGTTTTTCATGTTTTAGACCTGTTTTAGACCTGTTTTTGTGACATCTTTTCAGTTTACAGTTCAGATCAGTCGAGGTATTTTATGCGATTTGTGTAACTGAATAAAACACAGATCAGTTTATTCGGACGTGATTCATGTGGAACATTTCAGACATTGCGATGGAGCTGGACCCTCCACCGGGCCAAACTCGAGATCGTCCCACCATAAATATTCATTCACTTTGAGCTAAAAACCATGGATCTGTTATGGACAGGGTGTTGCTGCAGTTGGCGTCGTGACACTCACTGGTTCTTCAGCGAAAAAAAATCCATTGGGCTGAGTAAGGATTTTTCTCACAGAGCCCATTGTAATCACAGACTGACACCTGCGACTTTCAAAATGTTGGGTTTTGTGTTTTTTTTTTTACCTGTTTTTAGATCATAAACTTTTTTCTCAGCTCAAAATCCTTCAGTCGTCCTAAAAGAAAACGCTTTTTAATCGTTCGCTTCGGTTCCGCCCAGCTCTTACTCTTCTCGCTCTGATTGGTCAAAGGGATCACATGATTCTTGAGTCCGATCTCCGGGCGTGAAAAGACTCTACTGCACATGCTCAGTCGGCCCAAAGCCACCGGAAATACCTCGCCGGGCTAGAGACTAATATGGGACTTGCATGGGCGGCCATTTTTACACCCCGGGGCTTGGCTAAGACGTCCTTAGTCCAGATACATATTTTTTTCTGATGAGAAAATATATTGCCCGTTTATTATTATTATATTTATTTTATTTATAATTAGACTAAATGAATTGTGTTACTACTTGGTTTATTTTAGATCAAGTCCAGTTTAATTTATCCCTCGTGTTTAACCTGTTTTAGTTCTGGGTTTTTCTCACTTGACGTTTATTAGTGCAAATGTCGACTCTTATCGTTGAGTATTTTTGAGCTAAGATATTTTTGGAGCCGTGTTCGGTTTCAGGTCACGGTGGCTCTCTCCTCTGTGATTTTACCAGCAGACTGGTTAGAAAGTACCGTGGCTAGAAAAAGGAAATACTGTTTCCAGCCAAATCAATATTTATGTGGTGTTTCTGCTAAAGCACGTGGAATATCAATGTTTGAGAGCAGAGGAAGAGGAGCTGATACCTGCTCGGCTCTGTTTTAATCTCTGCTAACAGACACTTTCAGGTTTAATAGGAAATAGTCATTAAATAATTATCAACATGTGTCAGCTGATGCACTGACCTCATACTAATGTACATGTGCGAGGGTAAAACCAAACTCATTTCTTTGTGTTTTTAGACAGTCATATCAGTCTGATCTCTACGCCCTCTAACACCAAATTAGTTTTTGGTTGTTTTTTTGTTTTTTTTTCTTGATGGCAACAAAAGGAAGTTCTCAGATGAACAGAGTTTAGTGATTCACTCATTGATTCTGCAGGTCTTCAGTGCCTTTCAGTCCTCTGTGATATTTTTCCTCGAGATCAACCGATTTTGGTCATAGCAATTCTGACAATGAATATGTTGAACCGAGCCCTTTTTTTGTTTTTTACCATAAATCTATAAGAGAGCTGTATGTTTGTGGAGCTTTTTAGGTAGAGTGACCAAAAGAAAATATTGGCGCAAATTTCTCAGATTGTTTCCCTTATAAACAGCCACACTTGTGCTGATACTTACAGACCATGTGTGTCCCTGACAGGCTAATCCCGGGGCCGTTATGTAACTAATTACCCTCATGTTACTGTAATTGAGAAGGTTTTAACCCTGAATTTAGTATAATTCTGGTAATTCTGGTAACATTTCCCTGAGTACTGCACTGCCCCATCTGTCCCAGTGCTCGTCTGGCTCCGTTTCTATCTACAATTCTTATTAGTCACAGATAATGCTTCTAATATTCCTTTAAGAAGTAAGTAAAACTAGTATTGTGTACTTTTTACTTTTACTTAAGTACAAATTTGCACAGTACTCTTCCCACCACTGCCACTATTTACCCAGTTCATTTCCTTATTTTCTCAATGATGCGTTCTTTAAGTGAGTGAGCTACTGCTATTGTAAAGGAGATATAGTTGTCTCACACACACACACACACGCACACGCACACACACTGTATGTCTGTACAGTAACAATAACACAGGATAATCCCCGTAAACCTTTTTTTCAGTGTCTTTAAAAGACCGGAGCTATAAAAATGACATTATAAACCACAAACGCTGTTTATTCATTAGTTTGACACAGACGTATTTGCCACAACACACAGAGGTGAATATGTCAGTGCGTCATTCTTTATAACAAAACTATTCTGCAGAAGAGTTTACAGCCAATCATGTGAGAGTAAGAGGAGTCTTTGTCCAATTGTGCGACAGTATGAGGGCGTGAAGAGTCGACATCCAATCATGCGACAGTAAGAGTGCGTGAAGAGTCGACAGCCAATCATGCCACAGTAAGAGCGCGTAAAGAGTCTGCATCCAATCGTGCGACAGTAAGAGCGCGTGAAGAGTCGACAGCCAATCATGCCACAGTAAGAGCGCGTAAAGAGTCTGCATCCAATCGTGCGACAGTAAGAGCGCGTGAAGAGTCGACAGCCAATCATGCCACAGTAAGAGCGCGTAAAGAGTCTGCATCCAATCGTGCGACAGTAAGAGCGCGTGAAGAGTCGACAGCCAATCATGCCACAGTAAGAGCGCGTAAAGAGTCTGCATCCAATCGTGCGACAGTAAGAGCGCGTGAAGAGTCGACAGCCAATCATGCCACAGTAAGAGCGCGTAAAGAGTCTGCATCCAATCGTGCGACAGTAAGAGCGCGTGAAGAGTCGACAGCCAATCATGCCACAGTAAGAGCGCGTAAAGAGTCTGCATCCAATCGTGCGACAGTAAGAGGGCGTGAAGAGTCGACATCCAATCATGCGACAGTAAGAGTGCGTGAAGAGTCGACAGCCAATCGTGCGACAGTAAGAGGGCATTAAGAGTCGACATCCAATCGTGCGACAGTAAGAGGGCATTAAGAGTCGACATCCAATCGTGCGACAGTAAGAGCGTGTAAAGAGTCCACAGCCAATCATGCGACTTTAAGAGTGTTTGATATTAAAGAGTTTACAGCCAATTGCGTAAGAGTAAGAAGAGTCTTTGTCCAATCGTGTGACAGTAAGAGCGTGTGAAGAGTTTACAGCCAATTGCGTAAGAGTAAGAAGAGTCTTTGTCCAATCGTGTGACAGTAAGAGCGTGTGAAGAGTTTACAGCCAATCATACGACAGTAAGAGAGCGTGACGAGTTGTCAGCCAATCGTGCGACAGTAAAAGCGTTTGATAGTTGATCGTTTACAGCAATTACAATAAGACAAAAAGAGCGATACTGAAAATGACTCATCGCTCTTTTGTTTTGCAGAAACAAATGAGTCAAGGCCACAGCACATCTCTTTACGTGTCCTCACTTGTGTCCTCAAATTTCACACGTTTTAACTGAAATCTGCACAATTTCACTGCACAATTTTGCCTCTTTGTGTCTTCTCCGTTTCTCTGATCCAACATCAGCTCCTCACCTTTTCTCTGCTTCTTATCATTCTAAGTAAATAACATTTTTTTCACCATTTGAGTCAAACTTGGCGCCTCATTTAGAGCACGGACATCGCACGTGTTGCATGTATTTCGGACTAAAATATTGTATGAACTCATTCCAGATTTTACATTATCGATCCCGATCCGAGTGATCCTGACACCCCACCGGTCTGTGTGTTCATTAAGATGGAAGAGGATCAATATAAGGGAAAAAAATGAGATGGTCCAGCCTCGACTAGAAGCAAAACTCATCTTTTCAACACTCCAAATGCATTTTCTCCACGCTATCACCCAATCACTTCCAATTAAAGCAGCGGCTCGTACCCTAACTCTGCAGGCTGCTTCCACTACATTTGCACAATACATTTTTGACACCCGCATTTTAATCTCACACTTTTTAAGCTCGTCTTTCTCTCCTTTCCCTGGCTCTATCTTTTCTCGCAGAGTAACAAATGCGCCGTCATGCTTTTGGCTTGTAAGCAGTCACCCACTCGCTCTCAGCTGTTTGGGAGATAATGAGAAATGTGCAGCGATGAGGCCGGAAAACAGGAAAAGACAAAGGATGAAAAATGGGATGCCTCGTGTCTTGTAGAAAATCATTTAAGCAAGATTTGAGTGAACTCTGACAGCTCTCCCTAGATGCATGCATAATTTATTCAGATTTCGCCTGGAGTGCGTTGATGGACAGTCGTGTCGCTGGTGTTTTAGCTTCAGATGTTGTCATTATACTCGTGGGTTACATCCTGAGATACTTTGTCTTGATTTCGAGGCATAAATTGAGTTCTGTTTGCGGCGTTCAATATTTTGATGTTGAAAATGTCGACTTTTGGGAAAAATTATGCAATGCGTTTTCATTATGGTTCACTGATGGCTTCGGGGTTCCAATTGTGGAGGGTAGAGTGCATTTATTACGTGAGCTGTTGTGATGTTGTACAAGTACTTGAATTCATGTAGTTTTTATGGGATGTGCTTCAGATACTGGGGCTGAATGGCAAGCAAGAAGTTTCTGGGTTTGTTTCTTGGTTTTTCTGGGCTGAGTTTACGTTTTATGTTTCTCCACATTTCCTCGGAGCACCACAATGGGATTTATTCATGTCACGTTATTTCTCAAACCACGAAGACATTTAGAAAGAAGCAATTATAACTTCCATTGGGCTCTTTTTGCAGTAGTAAGTCCAACAAAATCTAAGAAAAATGAGAAGATAGTGCAGTTTTCTTCATCTCCATGTCATTGTAGCGTTATGTTATGTTCGGATAATTAACAATTCCAACCAAACCTCAGTTGTCACTATTTCACACAACTCTGAGCGCACTGGTTTCATGCGATTCAAAAAGACGACGAAGACGAATTCAAGATGATTCCGAACAGTTTTATCAGCCGTAGGTGAACCCAGCATCAGGAATGAGACTGGAAGAGTCATTGCATGTTTCAAAACGTCTTCCTGGTTTGTGACCCAAGTGTGAATAGACCTTATCAATACTTTGCACACATTAGATAGACTTTTAAAGCTGGTATGGAGGATTTTCCAAGGAATGAGGAGCACAGTGACAGTTTGTCCTTGTGTGAAACCGCTTATGCTGCTACTATTATCTTTAACTATTATCGTAACTGCAATGACATTCAACTCGTAACTACCTAATGACTAATACAACAAGCAGCAGCACACAGACTTTTTCTATGCACTGAAAATCACGCTTTCAGATAAAGGATATCGCATTTGTGTCCTAAGAAACGTTTGTCAAGCTCTTGGAAGTAAAGTATGCTTCCCGATGTTAAGCAGAAGTTTTCTGTCCAGAAGTCCCTTTGTCTTCTCCTTTCAGTGACCTCAAAAACTGACTTTCTTTTGCGGTGAACTGGTCGTGGATTCTCGTCATCGCAACAAACTTTCTGCAAACTGCGAGGAAGCTACAGTTGGAAAAAGCCGTTAAGAACCGCCGCGTTGGTTTAGTAAACAGCGTCTTGCGTCTGCGGAGTGTGTAAGAGCCGAACGTAAACCCCATAATCCCAGCGCGAGACAGTCATTCACACTAGAAGCGTAAAAAGTTTGACTGACAAACCAATAACCAATAAAAAACGATGTAGATTGTTTATCTGGCCCCACCACGTCCAGAGTTGATGGATTTTCATTCTTTTTGTTTTGGTCATCATAATTCCAAGGCTGCTACACGTCTATAATGCATCACTGACAATCTGAAACCAAAAAAAAATCCCCCTTACAATCTTTAAATATTTTTAGATCTTAACTCTTTGGATTATGACAGAAACAAAGGGCGTTTTTACAAGAAAAAGTAATATGTTCGCAGTTTCTAAGCCTCTGCAAAATATTACAATAAGAGATGCATATCGTGAAAATATCGTAGAGAAATTTGGTTATCGTTACATCCCAATCTAACGCTATAATGAATGATAACTAGTGTAGCAAACAACTTGTATTTGCGGTATGTGGGTGGTAGGAGTGTAGCACTGTGCAGTATTGTGAATGGCGCCCACTCGTGCTCTGGCCGAGTGAAGTGGACAGTCTTTTTACCAAAGTGTTTGTGAACAGGCCCATGACTCAACCCACTCTCTCTCTCTCACTTCCCCTCCCTCCCTCTGGGCCATTGTCCTGGAGCGAGGTCACTGGTGGGCGGCTCAAACAGGTTTTTCAACTAATTTTTCCACTGAAAGTTTGTGCAAAACATCATTTGGGAGAGGTCGTTTTCAGTGAGCTGGACAACTTATGTAAAGGCAAAGTAAAACAGCGGCGCATTCTGCATTCAGACTTGTTTGTAAAGTTTTTATGTAGGTTTGAAATGCCGTCTTATCCTATTGGTTAGATGTACATTATGGATGCTTGTTATTGGTTAAGTACAATGACAGCAATAGCATTTCTAGTAGTGGTACTTGAATTATGATACAATATAAGTAAATAATATCGATATACTTTACTTTCGATACTATTTGGTTGTATATTGTCACTTAGAATTTGAGGTGCAGATTTTTGTTGCTACTCACGGGCGTATTAACCATTCAGTCGCTTCCATTGGTTCTATTCACGCTACGTCACAAACCAGGAAGACATTTGGAAAGAAGCGATCACAACTTCCAGCAGGTTCTGTTCGTGGAAAGTTTGACCAAATCTAGGAAAAATTTGAAAATGTCCCTGTTTTCTTCATCTAAATGTCATTGTAACGTTCCATTTTTCCTGATCAAACCTACAGATCACATTCGCAAATCTAGGAAAAATTTGAAAATGTCCCTGTTTTTTTAAATGTCATTGTAACGTTCCATTTTGTTTGGCTAATCAAACCTACAGATCACTTTCGTAGGCGAGCGCAGTGTTGGTAACTACACTGGAAATTGTATTTGCTTCTTTCCAGACGTCTTCCTGGTTTGTGACGTAAGCATGAATAGAAGTTATTGTCTTTAAATGTTAGAAAAAAATCAAGAAAACTAGCAGACCTATTCTGCAAAAATGACTTTTCAGGCTTCAGAGCTTTTAACCATGTTAGAGTTGCTGTTTATACACTCAAACACTCACACTTGTATTTGCATGTTTGACTAATCTTTAATTGCTTATTTTCATGTTGCTGATCAACCCCCATTTTCACCACCACTGATAATACACCTGCTGCTCAGTATTGGGTTTTCCTACTTAATTTTCTTCATTGGGCTTGTGTAATGTTCTACGGCCCAAACTCAAACCTGCACAACTAAACCGAGCCACAGCCCGAACACGTCATCACACGGGGATGTTTGTTTTCATGTTGCGCAGTCGTGCTATCGCTTTAGCAGAGAAAAAGCTCCAGTGGCTTGAAATATCTCAAAAATAGTGCCGCAGATCTGAGTCCTGCAGTGATACGAGCTCCTCTGTGAGTCTATGGATATAAAACCAGCGCAGACAGAAAGAAACTGAAAGAAAGAGACTGCAAAACTTTTATCCCTCTCTGCACTCCTTATTGAAAGTAAGCACGGATTCACTGTGTGTTTTAGAGCATTTGAGTAACATCATCGCACATAAGGCTTGTATAGTTACGTCCCTATTTACCCGGGATAGTCCCATTTTTTCCCATGTGTTCCCTGTCCCAGCAGATTTATCCAAAACCATTGATTTATCCCAAGAAATATCCCAGGTGTCCCTATTTTTGACCAATCTGATACCTGATAATAGCAAAAAAGAAGCATAAATTGTCACTTGTTTAGGTAAAATACAGAAAAGCTGCATAAAAATCACCAAAAATCAAAGAAAATGTGACTAGCCATGATTGGGCCGAGCACAGAATAATTTGTTTCCCAATTTTATTATTACCGACCGGGGCTGTTCCAGTTTTTTCTTTTGAAAATCTGGTCACTCTGTTCCTTTAGATTATAACAATACAGCAAACCCAAGCTCAGTAAGTCTTGTTTAAATTCCCATGTAAGCTCAGACCGGAGGCTACACATCACTGTATATGTTCGAACACTCTTATGGTTTTCCTTTTGAAAGTTTCGTACAAATCTTAGCCTAGTTTTGTCAGTACTATAGCTCCCTCATCGACAGACTACTACTAGACGTATGCACTGCTCTATTTTCGTTTTTGAGGTAGTCGTGTGTTAAAATAAGCGTCGGCGAGACAGCGAGACGGAGACGGCGGAAGGCCAAAAGCTCCGTGTGGATTTGCGCTCGGGGTGATTGATGGTCGGGCTCTTCGGGTTCTGAGCACAAAACAGAATCTCGCACTGACTCCTCACCTCAGCTGCACCGCACAGACAGAGATGGACTGCACTACCGCCGCCGCCGTCTGAGCGCCTAATCAAGGGAAATGTGGTCCGCGAGCTGTAAAAATGTCACGGGAAGATTCAAAAGTGTCCTCCTTTGTTCCATTAAATCTAATTTAGTTGTATATTCTAAAAGCGGTGATCGTTTCCCATGCTGATTCTGATATTAAGGCTTTAAATATCTGCAATACCCAATAACCAATGTCAGTGCAAAGACAGAAAACTGCAAACTGTGTCAGGCTTTAAATATCCGCGATACCCGATAACCAATGTCAGTGCGAAGACAGAAAACTGCATTTATTTCCTTTAAAGCAGGGTTCCCCAACCACCGAAAGTGCAAAAGTGAAAAACCCCCCCCACATAGGACGGGCAAACTGTGTCACTAAACTAAAAAAGAAACTAAACAAGAACTAAACCAGGTCTAAAATCAGTCCTAAAACCAAGTTAAACCAGGATTTTAAACCATCTTTTCTAGTCCGCGGAACTTTGTCGGACTAAACCAGGTCTAAAATCAGTCCTAAAACCAAGTCTAAACCAGGATTTTAAACCATCTTTTCTAGTCCGCGGAACTTTGTCGGTCATAAAACCCGTCCGTGGCGCAAAAACGGTTGGGGACCACTGCTTTAAAGGACCCAAAATTGAATCTCGTGAGCTTCAAGCCACTTGAATAACCCTTCATTTTTAATGTGTCTCCATCTGCAAAGCCCAAAATGCTTCGTTCCACCTTGTGATGTTACGAAGCAGTGGTTTTCAAGCTCCTTTTCTCTTTAGTTCAGTAGAGATCGGCAATTCTGGGGCTAAAATTGTCCAAAAAAATTCTACTGAAAGGCGTATGGAACTTTTTGTATTACCATAAAAGAACCTACATTTTCAGGGTTTGTCTGTTAAATAAAGTGTGGAAATAAAACAAAACACAACTCCAAGACAACTTCATAGAACTGTACAGATATATACGATAAAGAGAAGTTTCTAGAGCAGTTTTTCGGGTTGGTCTGCAGCTTTTTTGTTTGCATCTCAGTTGATCTAGGTTCATGTGTTTCCACGAGCATTTTGCAGACAAACGGTGTATACAAATATGTCAGATTTAGTTTTGGCTTTTTATCCTGAGCTTTACACGCAGAGACTTAAGCTCACGATTAGACAGACATAAGGAGGATTGCCAAAAGGAACAAAGACAAACCATTAGCGATTTCCATAGTATTTGAAATCCTGTTCATTCAAAGCTCGTTTTAACGCCCCAAATCCTGTCTGAGACTCCAGCTGAGACTACCTCGTTCAGGGCCGTTTTGAAGCCTAATAATTCCAAATTTATCAGTGCGATTTG